>JACEGR010009681.1:0-24532 GCA_014170235.1 Listronotus bonariensis
TAAAAATCTGTTCATAGTTTACCCAAGTATTGAATTGTTGTTCTAAAATTCTTGTTTTATAATAGCATTATTTTTACTATTAGCGTTACGAATAATAACTTAGGTGTGTATTCTAAAGCAGAATAACTTAATTGAAAGTAAGGTAACTTTTGTCACTATAAATTGCCTCTTTACTCGGGATATCCAGTAATAACTCTATTCAAGCCTTGATAGTTTTTTTACCTTCCAATATGGGTGTGTAAAACACAAAATAGTAAGTGGATTAATTTTATTTATAAAGATACTATCTTTAGATAATAACTTCAAGAGTAGTTTATCCGACGTGAATTTTCTTCTAAGGTCTAACGGTGGTTCTTGTGTTTCTGCTTCGATAACGAGTATAGGTGTGCTCTTTAGAAAACCCATGCTTTGTATAGGTTTTTGGTGGGTTTGCGATCCATAAAATATGCTGGAATAGTCCTATATTCAGCGAACATAGGCCTTATAAAAAGGAGACAGATGTTGGGATCAGCCCTCCTTTCTTATGACTAAAGGCTCTTATAACATTTAAACCATTTTCTGTTCTTTGAATCAGGTATTGTATGTGTTCTTTTAAGTTTTTTTTTTGTCCCAATAAACTCGTAGATATTTGACAGTTGTCAATGTGGGGAATAACAATTTCCCACAAGACAACCGTAAAACACCATAAAACTAGGTGACGTAACAACGTCACCTAGTTTTATGGTTTTTGGTTTTTGTTTTCGACTTCTTGAAAAATTACATAATACTGTTTTTTTCTATTGATAAGTTAAGTCCATTTTTGTTCATCCAAGTCATTGTTTGACCAAAGGGTACTTGCAATTTTTTCTTGTTTATTTCTAGAGATTTAGAGATCTAGAGATATATCGTCAGCAAATTAAAATATGTTGACATCGGTGTCTTCGAATTCTTTCTCCAAGTCATATGTATAGATTGTATAAAGAAGTTGGCTTAGTATACTGCCTTGAGGGAGTCCAATTTTTGCTTCTTTGGTTCTGATAGTCCTTCATCCGTCCGTATATAAATTTGGCGGCAATGATAAATATTTTTAATTAACGTCGGAAGTAAGATGAATTAAACTGGGACAAAATTTGTCTGATGTTGTTCTAATACTAAATAGTTTGGTGTTAGTCTTGGTCTTTTTGTAGGTATTCTTGTTTGCGCAAAATGTGAGAAGTTGTTGGAGCTTTTGGTTGAGAGTTAGAGATGAACTACTTAGTGGGTAGTTTAATTTATTCAAATTCACTTCATTACCTAAGCTTTTTAATACACTAGCAACATATGAAGTTTTGAGAAAACACTTCTCGGCCTTTTTATATGAAATATTTTGATTTGCCATTGCGGACTTTATTTCTTTTTGTCTAACAAATTATGTGCATTTTTTTGTTTTATTTGTTGCATGGGATTCTTTACAATGAAAGCATTTAATATCTCCCTCTTGTGTACATTGTTCTAATTTATGATCACCCTCGCATTTTAAGCAACGCGTTTTGCTTTTGCATTGCTTACTAGTGTGGCCGTAGCGAAAACAGTTATAGCATAAAATTACGCGTTGGACGTAAGAAGTAACTTCGCATCTGACATGTCCGAAAGCTACATATTTTGGTAATGGTTGTGATTTAAAAGTATTTATGACCGATTTAATTGGAATATATGTTTTTTCATTATTATTTTGGTTTACTATAGCTCTATTTATTTTTTTAACGTTACTAATAGTAAACTTGGCGTGTTCATTAAATTTTTTAATTTAAGTTTTTAGTATTTTCTCTGAAATATCTGTTTCTATGCCCCTAATTATACCTTGTTTAAATAAAGACGACTTTGGAATGTACACGTCTAAATTTTTTTCCTTAAGATATTTAGATAACACTAGGTTATTTGCTGTTTTACTGTCTTTGCATTTTACCCTATTTCTGCCTACAGAATCAATTTCCTTAATTTTACTGTCTAGTTCAGGATGTTTTTCGTAAATTATGTCATTTATTTTTATTGGATTTAACCTACCTTTAAACTCAATTTCTTTGTTTTCGACAAGAACATAAAATGGGGCTAAATCCGTGTTTTCGTATAATAGTTGTATTTTTTTCCCTGCTAATTTGTTGGAAAACTTTATTACCTTTCCCTCCATTAAAAAAAAACATAATAATTAAAACTTACAGTAATTTAGTATTTTGTTGTTAAACACAAGGATCCTTATCAAAAGGAATGTTATCGTAAACACACAAAAAAACTTTGCTAGAGGATTCGACCCGATCGAACGGATTAATATTGTGATCGGAACTGATTCTTCATTTTAAAGGCCGTTTTATTTAATTTTTACGTAAGCAAAAAATCTTACCCTTTTTCTCGAATTCACAGCATTATCATCTTATTTAACTGCACTAAAATCGGAAAGGATAAATTTTTTATTCAGAAAAAAAATCCGCTTTATCTAGAAAAAGAACTGTCGGTTTCTGGTGTAATTGGAATAAAGTAAATCTAGAAGAGTTACATGTTGCCACAATGCGTTATTTATACCTATTACGCAATTATTGGTGTAATATTTACGACCGCCAAAGAATACTGCTAATATCTGCATTTTAGTTGATGTAGTGGTACAAGCTTTGCGTTGAGGCTTCCTAGCTCTCATGATCTGTATTTTATCTATTGTGCATGGTAAATTGTTTTTAGACATTATTCCAATATTCTTCAACAACGTAAGTTATCGTCCGTTCCACCATAAACGTTGAAGAATGCTATTATCACCAGCGTGCTATATTTAATCGAATATAGCCATAGGCGAAAAGTTTTTACATGTTAAAAAAAACCTTTAATTATACAAATTACGCTATACAGGGTGTTTCTGGACAAATGCAAAAAATTTTAGGAGGTGGTTTTTCACCAAAAAATAAGAAAAAAACTTCATTTGAACATAGGTCCTAAACGTCTTAGTTTTCAAACTACGGGGTGTTAAAGTTTTTTGAAAAACATTGTTTTTATAATAACTTTTATACCCATTCAGATATTTTTAAAAATTGGGTGACACCCTTTGCACCAGAAGACATTTTTGACATACAAGAAAAAATTACCAGTGTTGATCCATGAGGGATTTAAGGTAAATATTTTTTAGGAAAAATGGTACGCCACTGCGTTCTTCTAAAATAAACATCGTTTTTTAATCCCCAATTCGTTTGGAACGATCTCTTGATTTTTTCGTTTGATGTACGGTTTTCGCGTAAATCAGTTGAAACCATTTTTGGAATGGTCAGTTTGTATTCCTCATATGAAATTCTACATTAAAAATTAATATAAGATAAGAATTTGACCATGCCAAAAATTGTTTAAATTTATTTATTTATTTACGCGAAAACCGTACCTCATAAGTATTTAGGCTTTTAGCCTTCGTGGATTGTCCAAAGATACAAAAAATCAAGAAATCAAATTTGTTTTAAACTAAACGGGGATTTACCTTAAACCCCTCATGGACGACACTGGTAAAAATTATTTTTTTCTTGTACGCCAAAAAATGTCTTCTGGTGCAAAGGGTGCGCCTCCCAAATTTTTTAAAAATATCTGAATGGGTATAAAAGTTATTATAAAAAATAATAATATTTTTAAAAGTTTTTAACACCCTATAGTTCAAAAACTAAGACGTTTAGGACATAGGTTCATATAGGGTTTTTTCTTATTTTTAGTGGAAAATCACCTTCTAAAATTTTTTCACATTTGTTTAGAAACACCCTGTATATTAAAGAAAATAATAAAATAAACATATTGGGACATATAAGTAAAAAGAAGCAAATCATCATACTTAATACATAAAATTGGAAGTAAATGCTTTTGCTTATAAGTATAAGCAAATACTCATGATATAGAAAAATATAGCAAAAGCATTTACTTTAAATTTTATAAATATAAGCATTCGCTTCTTTTTATTCATATGGCCCATTGAGCTTTAAGGATTATGCATTTTAATTCACTTGAAAAAAATAAATAAAATTAAGATATTTTGCAAACTTAAGACCCCATAAGGAACCTGAAGGTAAGAAGTTTAGGCCTATAGATAATAAACATGTTAAGCTTTAAAAATTATGTACAATAAGCATGTATATACCTTTTAATTTATTTAAAAAAAATAATAATAAAATTAGGTTATTTTGCAAACTTCAGACCAAATAAGAAACCTGAAGATAAAAAGTTAGGGCGTTTATGTATAAACATGTTGAGCTTTAAGCATCATGTACAATATGTATCCATTGATTTTGTAATTCACTCGGAAACCTGAAGATAAAAAGTTGAGGCATTTAGGTAATAAACATGTTGAGCTTTAAACATTATATACAATATGTATTTATAATTCTTTTAATTTATTTGAAAAAAAATCAATAAAATTAAGATATTTTGCAAACCTAAGACCCCATAAGGAACCTGAAGATAAGAAGTTAAGACGTATAGATAATAAATATGTTAAGCTTTAAAAATTATGTACCTACAATAAGCATTTATATACTTTTTAATTCACTCAAAAAAATCAATAAAATGAGGATATTTTGCAAACTTCAGACCAAATAAGAAACATATAGATAAAAATTTAGGGCGTTTAGGTATAAACATGTTGAGCTTTAAGCATTTTATACAATATGTATCCATTGATTTTGTAATTCACTCGAAAACCTGAAGATAAAAAGTTGAGGCATTTAGGTAATAAACATGTTGAGCTTTAAACATTATATACAATATGTATTTATAATTCTTTAATTTACTTGAAAGAAATCAATAAAATTAAGATATTTTGCAAACTTCAAACCAAATGAGAAACCTGAAGATAAGTTTAGATATTAAATATGTCGAGTTTAAGCATTGTGTACAATATATATTCATAGATTCTTTTCATTCGAAAATAAATTAAGATATTTTTGCAAGCTTCAGACGCAATGAGGAACCTGAGGTTAAAACGTTAAGGCTTTTAGATAATAAACATGTTCAGCTTTAAGCATTATGTACTATATGTATTCATTGATTTTTTTAATTCACTGAAAAAATAATAATAAAATTAAGATATTTTGCAAACCTCAGACCCAATGAGAAACCTGAAGATAAAAAATCAAAAAAGAGTTTTTGTATATCCAGAAGCACATTTTAAAGACTGTACGTAAATAATTTGAGAAAAAATATTTTTTTTGTTCCACCCTACTGTCCATAGCTAATCAAACAACGGATTTAAGGTCATGTTCAAGACTAGTCGCACAAATGAATTGGCACAAACCAATCATATCAAACAACTCTGTTTGGTAGATTTAATTTTTTAAAACATGAAGAAATCTTTTATTATGCATGTCTGACATTATTCGCGCTAATTGTGATTTTTACCTACTGGACAGACGGGTTTTAAGAGTCATACACAAGTTTTATCGTAAGGATTTATTTGTGCAATCCGTTTGCGCAGTTTTACTGAACGAGTGTATAAAAAATCGTTGCAAATTTTTGCCCTTGCAACGTCGAAAAATAATTCGATTTTTCATACACATTTTCGAATAACCATTGACAAGGACTGCGCAGATAAGTCTTTATCGTATGTAGCAGGCATAAGGATAATGGATTTAAGAATCTAGGAAAATCTTGTTCTACAGACAAAGTCAAAGATTTATTTTAACTTTTTAAAAGACCATAATGATTCCACATAAATACTTTTAAAGGAATATCTAATACTAAACAAAAATATAATTAAATATTAGAAAAAAGGCAACTAAGGTAGCATTATAAAATTTATATTTGCGAACAGATAGGCTAGAAGTGGTGTGCGATTTTCTTCTATGCTCTTGCAACATTTTTGCAGCAATGTCACCAGGAGGATCTAGGCATTCAAATTCGCAGCATCTTTCTTTTACTCGAAATTTCTTGCAAAACTAAAATAAAAAATGTATTATGTAAATTAATAGTTTTAAAGATTAAAAACCTTTACTACTGCCTAACAAGTCATATTTTTAGCGGAGGGTGCGGATGTAATCAATCTTAGGTATACACTAAAAAAAAATATGTTTTGTAAATTTACAATGTTGGACGTTATTATTAGCCACACTTGGACGTGACAAAATTTTAATTGACTTTCACAAAAGTTGTGTGAGAAATATTTGTAAATGTACATAACTTATATGTAAAATTGCACAAAATGTAATAATATTATTTATTTGTTATTAATATTACATGTTTAGAGTAGTATTACATGTAAGTTATGTAAATTTACATTTTTTTACACAACTTTTGGCACTGCCCGACTGTGCCTAAAAATAACCGTCGCCCCACGTTGTAAATTCACAAAATATTTTTTAGTGTAGGTATAAATGCGTCTTGATCAAACACTGGAAATAGAAACTTAGCACCTAAATACACAAAAATATTGTTTCCGCCTGCAACACATAAGATATTCTTTTAAATTAATCTCCGATATTTTGCGAATTAAAACGTGTAACGTTTGCTATTTTTAGCCACAGTCGGACGTAACAAAATTAAAACTGACTTTTACAATAGTTGTGTAAAAAATATTTGTAAATTTACATTACCTTTATGTGATATTACACTAAGCATGAAATTCTCCTATTAAATTTGTGATTCCACCAAAAACATAAATGTGAAAAAGTTGAACAAAGTTCAATACTAATATTATGCTTTGCTGTGGGCTTCGCCGCAAAAAGAATGAAGATCTAAATGATGGCCAAGTTCTGTACAAAATCATAATATTTATGAGATCCCAAAGTAGGTTAGATTTGACTTGGCCAGTTTTCATTACATCAGTCATTTTATATTATTCAACCTATTTAAATATTTTATTATTTTTTTTTATGTAGTACCCACACCTTTTAAAAGAAAAATACATACGTAAGGAGGATCACAATAAATATCACTACACCATTTAGGTTCGCTGTGGTAACATACACACATAGAACATACTGAAGGTCCAGGCACGTACAAAATTCCGTGTTCTATAGTTTTCCCTTGAAAGTCTGTACAATTTTCTTCTATTTGCTCTAAAAAAATGATAGGAAAACTTATAATTTTAAATTTTTAAAGAATTATAAGTAAAGATATTAAGAAATAAAATTTTGATTACAATGTTGAATAACTTGGCCGGGTCTAGGGTATTAGGGTGTTTTTTGCGACTATTTGAATTTCCATAAAATATAGAAAATTTAATGCTACATAAACTTCAACGGCTAATATCTCATAAAATATTAATCTTGGTAATTTGTTAAAGTTGGCTCTAGATTTATTACATTCTGAAAGCAATATCGCAAAGAAAAAGTAACCAAACCCATTCGACAGCACATAACCTCTGACAGGGCCTGATTACATATTTAAGATAAATAAAAAAACATTGCTTAAACACGTACCACGTACTAAAAACATCCTCTTATTTCGTCTCTGTCCTGCCATAAAACCTTTGGCGTGCGGCGTACTCGTCGGGTTGAATATTTTTTGCTGCGATAAATCATTGGTCACATTGTTAACTTTATCATTTTTGGGTTCTTTGCGGCATGCCTTTCAGAATGAATTAAATCTTGTCCCAACTTTACTAAGGTCCTTTTTTAGAAAGTGAGATTTCCATAAACTTGTCTTTAATATTTGCTCTGCAGCTTTTGTCATTTACGAGATAAATGTGAAAAATGCGTTTAGTGGCCCGTACTACCTCTCCCTTAGAAGTCACGACTGCGCCGCAGTATGCACTTTTGCAGAGCTTTCAATTCTAAAAAAACTGGCTTTTTAGAAAATAATACCATAAAATGTCGCTGAGTTACAGAAATTAAAAAAAAAAAAACAAAGTTTTCGTGTATTTTAAATGGAAAATCTTCACACACTGTGGTCGAGTACTTAATACATATTAATATTAGAAGGTTCGTCTTCCAAACCTATCCCGTCTTCTTTTTAAAATTCTATGCCATATTTTAAATGTTTCGCAATAACATAAACTTAACACTTTCAGAAAGTTCTGTATAAATGTTGCTTTTTATGTTCATTTATTTATTGATTGATCCGATCCAGTTGTTCCCGTAAAAAGTAACAATCCACCAGTTTGTCTATTGGTTTAAGTAAAGGAATTAAAAGGTGTAATACTTAAAGGCATTAAATATTTATTAATATTTTGACTATGACGCTGAGTTGCTGGCATTACCTTTAACAAATTTCTTCTTTAAGTGTTTTGATATACTAGCTTTGATTTTTTAAGCCACATTATTGCTATCTTCATCTCCTCCAACCAAAGAAATAACTAAGAAACCTTGGTAGTAATTATAATTAAAGTATAAATATCATCATCTTTGATAAACAAAGGAGGTTCCCCAGTTCCAACTAACATTGTTGCATACAATATTTGATTTTGTATAATAAAAAGGTGCTACACAATGTTGTTAGAAAAATTAAAAGGCAGATTGGCAGATTCTACCATCGAAAATATGTAAAAAGTTTTTACAAACATGGATCCGGAAATGCATAGTTTCCCACATACAGGTTTTTTTAAGATCCGATTTTTATTAATATCTTAAATACTCCGCATCCAATTTGGACAAAATTTGGCAACATAAAAAAAAGTTTTGGGAGCTTAAAAGATGTATTTTTACATTCACATTAATTAAAAAATATTAAACTTTCACAAAAATCGGTGGTGTATATTCTTTTGTCAGGAATATTCATTAAGGTACCGCTGGAGACGCCACTGGATTAGCTAAATTAAATCAATTAAAGCAATTTAAATTAGTAGCGGATGTACATATTTGCCGCCCGTAGGCTATTAATTTTACTGCCCCTAAATTTTTCTAGTTTTTAGTCCTCATTCTTATATGAACGTAAACAAATTTTGAGCAAAAATAAATAAAAACGTGAAACTATTGTATTTAAAACAGCAATCTTGCATTTCTATGGAAACTCTTAAAGAATTGTTTAAAAATCTGTTAATGCAATTTTGTGATTTGACAGATTTAAATTAAAAATTTGGAATTAAAAGTATTTGTTTAATGGGTATTTTAAATATTTTAAATTTAAATATCTCCTTTTAATTACGTGTATGTATGTCTGAGAAAAAAATATTTTTATAAAAATCACATTGTAGTATCTTTCAACAGAGATAAAATGTTTAAAAAATTTCCGGTCCCGGAAAAATAGTTATTTATTATTCGCGAAAAAAATGTTTTTTTGTTGAGGCGTTTTATGAAAGTTTTTAAAAACATAGGTCCAAAAATGCATTCTTACCAGGATACAGGGTGTAAATTTTTTTAAAAATTTGTATTTTAATAATATCCTAAATAATCCTGAACCGATTTTAATAAAAATTGGCAATCTCATTAATTGTCCAAGGGCTTTACTAATCTCAAACCTAATTCAAAATATTAACTCCAGTGGCGTCTGGAGCGGCACCTCAAAAAAGTTTCTGATAAAAAAAATGGACGCCACTGGCTTCTATATTTTTTGGTATTTTATTTTAACTACACATACTAAACTAAATCTCTTTTGTTTTTAAAATGCCTTTGTAATATACTTACTTTTCGAGAAAAAAATCTGTTAATTGCATGGATCCCCCAAAAACTGGAGAAATTTTAAAAACACTTAATTTAGTAGTTTTTTTAGTTTTAATGCTCCTGTTTATAAATCAGAAATATGTTATTGTTGTTATATATTAAGTTATAAATAATAAAAAAACCTATTTGAAACAATGTTTCTTACTTATGTTTATTGTATGTTAAAGGAATATGCGGTTTTTATTTCCTTTTAAAAAACTAAGAAGTATAAAAAAATATGTAAAGACAAAAAACGTGTATTTTTATTGATTTTTGTGGATTTATTATTGCTACCCTCATTGGGCACAATAGCCCTGATTTTATTGATTTTCGGGCTGTTCTAAGTAAACTATCTTAATTTATAGGGAAAAGTTGGCAAAAACCCAGCAAACACTATTTGCCGGCAATGTACATTTTTCATATTGGCATTGATGGTAAAGCATTGGCAATTGGTGGCAATATTATGCCAACATCTTATACGCATTAAAAAGTCAACCCTAAATAAACACTTAATTGCCAATAAATTTTACATGCAGGCGAATTGCCGGCAAGCATACAAAAATGGCGGCATACCAATCGTGATTAAATAAAGCACGCGTTTTTGTTGCAGGCAAATAAATATTGGATTTTTGAAGGCAAACCTTCAACGCATATTCATACTTTTTAAACCATATTATTAACATTGATATTTAACTAACATCATAGAGTAAGGAAATTATAAGAGTTATCATAGAATAGTCGATTTAAGGACAGGTCATGCGAAAACTCCCAATATAATTTTATTCGTTTCTCGTTGAAATACCGCCAGTTAGTCATTTCAGTAAGCTTACGTGTCTCCCCATCGCTGATGTTACACGAGGCGAGGCTTCGACCGACGCATTTAAAGTGTAAACTGGAAAAATAACAAGCCTGCCGCAAAAGCGGTACGAAAATTTTAGCATGCCATGGTTTCTCTTATCCGTAGGTATGTTACTTTATGCTAACATTAAAGCAATTTTTTGATCTGTTTTATTTATAATGGCAGCTAAATAACATTATTTTATGTTTTTTTACATAATTTAAAGGAAATGGCCTTTTCATAACATTTTATTGTTAAAAATCATGCAAATAAAAATTAGGTCAAACAAAATGTTTATTATGTATTTTGGAGCGAATAAAAATAAAATGATGGTAAAATTAGCTACGTTAATTTCGACCGAAGGTGACCGCTTTGTGCATTTGTTTTCTACGTGGTTTTCTAGCTTTTTAGTTTCTTTTTAAAGAAAAGAGTTTTTTAATAGACATAATTAAATGTATTCATTACCTAAGAAGTGTGTGTTGTGTGATTAATTGGTGATGGCTAGTCGAGAAGGCAAGATTTCAAGTAGACTGTTAGGAGCTGTAAACATTTTGTTTTAAAACTTTATTAAAAGTTTTAAAGACATGTTAATAAAAATATTATATATATTTAATAGTTTTTTTGACATACCGATAGATGGCGCAATGGACAATAAACTACTACGTTTCTGCAACATCTTCGCTTTTATCGTCTAAACCGTACCCATTAGACAAAAATAATTCGAGAGCGGTCTGCGGTGGGTGATCTCACTTAGCTTTGAAAGAAATGTCTTCGGCTAGTGTAAAAATCTGCATCTCCAAGTTGGACAGTGTTCCGAGAGATGTGATTGCAAGGAAATTGCATGCAGTAAGGAGTTTTTTCCTATTTTAATTTTCAAATAAAATATCGCATCATTTTAGCTTTTAAAAAAGTATATGCGACAATTTTCGTCAATAAGACGTCAGCTTGCTGCTTGGGAGTATCTGCATTTGCCCACTTTCGTGTCTTTTGTTATCTTTTTGCCAATAACTTATTAATGATGGATCCCATCATCTTAAACGCATTTTTTTGCCAATAACTTATTAATTTAATGACGGATGCCATCACTTTATCTGCAACACGTGGCCTAATAACGGCCAATTGCCCACTTTCGCGTCTTTTTAATACCTTTTTGCCAATGCCTTGCCATTAAAGAGTGTTGGCAATGCCAGTAAATTAAATGTACAACGCCGGCAATAAATGTTATATGGGAATGCACTTTTTTTGAATAATCCTTTGTAATTTCTTTAATACCCAACTTTGATTCAAAATTGCGCAAATGTCCCGAGATAATGATACAGTTAATACACTTATGTGGTAAAAAAAATAAAGCCTATGAAATTTTCTTCTAAAAGACAAAAAATATTTAAAAATCGGTTAACATTTAAAAAAGTTATGGGCCGTTGAATTCAGACAAAAAACAGGGTGGCCAGGTTTATTTGTTGACCGGTTTATTTGTATGTTGGACATACTGGGTGGCTCAAAAAAGGGCCCGTTTTCAAATTAATAATAGGCGTCGGCTATATTTTTTAAAACTTAGGTGTAAATACTTGCGTAAAATGAAATTTTAACAAAAGTAAAGAGAGAAATAACTCGAAGGGTATTTTTATTTTTTAGAAATGTTTATTTATTTATTTAAAACATTCATTAATAACAAGTCAAAATAAAAACCATATTAAAAAGAAAACTAAATAGCGGTAGGCAAAATAAAAAAAAAATTGCTCTTGTCAATATGTCACAACTGTCAAAATTTGACAGCTCTTGGTTGGTAATTATCTTTTAGAATGTAGATATCAAAGAGTTGCATAGTGCAGTTGATTTTTGTAATGATAATTTACGCCTTTTTTTTATCTTTGGACAAACCACGAAGGCTTAAAGCCTAAATACTAACGTACCGTGGGTGTCTTAAGCGAGGTAAGAGGGAGTTTGTTGACACGGGACTTAAATACTTGGAGATTTGGGGGGAAGGAAAGACCTCCGCGGGCAGCAGGTTCCACAATCTAGAAACTCTAAGGATAAAAGAACGAACAAAGTGAGAAGTTTGGGGGCCTATCCAGTTGGACCGTATAGGGATGCATACGCGCGGAACCACGAGTTTCTCTGTTGGGAACCGTGAGTGGAGGAACTATACTGGGCAATTCTTCAGAGCAGAAGCCATGGAAGTACCTATAAAAAGCGATAAATCCCCCACAGCCTGACGATGGGCAAGAGAGGAAGTCTTTCTGTAAGTGAAGGATCATTAATGAGACGAACAGCTCTTCTTTGAATAGAATCAAGAATGCTTAGAGTTGTGGGGGACGCCATGCCCCAGATATGGGAACAATATTCCAAGGGAGGTCGGATTTGGGACACATATAAAAGTGTATAAATTAGAAGCGGAAAAATACTTTTTGGCTCGAAAGAGAAATCCAAGCATTTTTGAAGCTGCCGTGGCTATAGATACAATGTGTTTATGCCAGTTAAGGTTACTTTCAAATGTGACGCCCACAAGATTGAAGGTGTCTTTGCTCTGTAAAACTTGGCCGCTCATAAGTAGAGGATGAGTATTTGATGACTCTTTTCGCGACAAGGAACATGATTGTGTTTTGGATGCATTAAAATGAACGAGATTTTTGGCGCCCCAATCTAATATTAAATTAAGATCCTGCGAAAGAGATATCTGCATCGCTCTACGTTTGTTTTCCAAGTCAGGTTTAGTGATGTATTTAGGAACCTGAAAGCTGGAGTGAAGGGTACTATCGTCGGCGAAACTATGAATGGAATTAGTTGTGGACGAGAGAAGGTCGTTGATGTGAAGAAGAAACAATGTTGGTGCCAGAACTGAGCCCTGAGGGACTCCAGCATTTACTTGGTGAAAGCTTGAAGAATGGCCGTCCACAATAACTGATATACGTCGATCAGATAGATAACTAGAGAGCCAAGTACAGAGTTTAGTTGAAAGACCATAGGAGGGAAGTTTATTAAGAAGTGCGGCATGCCAGACCTGGTCAAAAGCTTTGGATATATCAAGAGCAACGATCTGGGACTCACCTAGAAACTCAAGAGACTTATTCCAACAGTGTGATACGAAGGAAAGAAGATCTGCTGTAGATCTTTTGTGGCGAAATCCATACTGCCTGTCATGCAAAATTTTGTGTTTTTCTAAGTACTTAAGAATTTGTGAATTAATTAATTTTTCCATTACTTTACAAAGAACTGACAGAATTGAAATTGGTCTATAGTTAGATGGAAGGGATTTAGATCCTTTCTTGGGAATAGGTTGAACACGTGCAGCTTTCCAGCTCTCCGGAAAGATCCCTGTGTCGTAAGAAATTCGAAAGAGCCGAGTTAAGATTGGTGCAAGTTCTGGAGCACATTTTTTTAAAACGATTGCTGGTATGCCATCCAGCCCAGACGATTTCTTGGTGTTAAGGGAAGAAAGGATACGCTTAATGTGTTTTACTTCAAAATAATACCGGGCATTTTATGAGGAACTGGTGTAACCGCTGGAATTGGATGATTTACGGGAGGGTCAAGGGTTGAATTGGCAGCAAATTGTTTGGTAAATAGTTCTGCCTTTCCTTTAGCGGTAGAAATAATTTCATCTTCCAAAGTTAGTGGTGGGAAAGAACTGGTACAAAATTCCTACTTATGTTTTTCGCAAAGGACCAGAAAGATTTGCTGCCATTTGAGCAAGAAAGAACTTATAGATAGTAACTAAGCCATGATCTGAGCGACCTAGGGGTGCTGTGACAGATGTTTCATAGAGTTCGGGGTTGGTAGTAAGAAAGAGATCTAGGGGATTTGAACTATGATTGGGGGCTCTAGGAAAGTAGGTGGGTTTCATAATAAGGTTGGTAAGAGAGTTACTGACTGCGAAGATTTCGGCTGCTCTGCCTTGGGGGTCAGTTTTTGAAGAGCTTAGCCAATCCTTATTATGTACATTGAAGTCGCCAAGCACGATTACTTCAGCCGATGGAAACTGAGAAATTATGCTATCGATCTTTGTTGATAGAAAGTCAAAGAATTCGACATAGGAATTATTAGATGGGGATCGGTACAAACAGCAGATAAATTTAGTTGAAGACCTAAGGGAAAGTTTGAGCCAAAGGATATCAGGCCTACCCGATTCAAGATTGAAAACTCGAGCACAAGCCAGATCGTTGCGAACGTAAGCACATACGCCACCATGTGGGCGGAAAGACGAAATAAGTTCGTAGCCTGGGAAGAGGAGGTGGCTGGTTGAAGATTTATACCTTATTTGTGTTTCCGTTAGAAACAGTATGTGGGGCTTAGATGACTGAAGGTGATGGTGAACGAAGTTTATATTGGTGTTAAGCCCACATATGTTTGCAAAAGAAATAAAACTTCTCGATGAAGGCCTCCCGGATGCACCCCTCGCCCGGAGATCCGAATGGAGGGGTATTTTACCTCCGGAATATTTTACTTCCGGTGTGCCGCCATCATTTGTACATGGTTTAGGGGGTTAAAAGGAAAAAAAGAAAAGAAAGAGAAGGAAGAAGGAAAACTGACTCACACACCCAGAACCCGAAACGTCCGTTAAGACTTCACGGGTCCTTTAAAGGGTGAGTGGGGTGGTACCTCCTCAGGCGAGGAAAGCTCCTCTACCACCCTTCAAAGGTAACCTTAAAATATGCCGTGCGCGTCATAAATAATTTGTGATTTTTTTTTGGATTTCAAAATTTAAACATGCGAGGTTGACTCAGGAGGGACAAAAACACCTAATTTCAATTTTTTGGAAAAATTGGTAACAAAACATTTATACTCTTCACTGTCATTAATGAAGTTAGCGCGTTATATATTTTCTTCTTTTTCTCATAAAATGTATGCAGTCGGATAGACAATCAAAAAATGGAAAGATTTTTGCTTAAAAAAATGATTGGCTATAATTGAAATCCATATTTTTTTGAAGCCAACCTGTTCATACAACATAGAAATATTGCTGTTTTAATTTATTTTCTAACCAAGAATTAATTTTTATGAGGAAGCACTTTTTTCGCGCAGTTATTAATAAAAAAAATCCATTTGGTAAAAACTTTTAAAGACGCGCTGTATTTGAACATATACAGGGTGTCCCAACTCTATTTATACACAAAAACTCCCCTTCTGTACAAAATACAAAAATAAAGTTAAAATTAAAAATGTTTATTCGGATACACTTTTTTATTGACAGTAGTAGTAAATATATTATTACCTTCTATTCTAAAAACTACCATTAGACATGTTAGCAAATTTGTTTATTTTAGACACATATTTACTTAATTGCCTAAAAACAACAATAGGTACATCAATTAGGGGTGGTTTTTAGGTTAAGTAAGTAAATATGTATCTAATATAAACTAAATAGCTAACTTACCTATTAGTAGTTTTTACATTGAGTGGTAAGTTATTACATTTTTTTATTATATTATTTCTCACTCTGACAGTGACAGAATCATTTAAAGATAATTGAAACCAAAATATAAGTTTATCCCATCACTTCTTATCGTTAATAAGTATATCAGCATTGGCATACTGTTTATATCTCAAAAACCAGCAATAATAAATATATATTGTGCCATACATTTTTTAAGTGTTATTTGATACAGAGTCAAAATTTGTTAAAATATACAGGTTGTTTCTTTAAAAACAAAACTACTTGACAAAAAAAATATTTTTTTGAGACACCTTGTATATTTACTGGTACAGTCAATAAAAAGATTGTATTCACATAAACGTTTTCTATTTTAAGTATATTTTTGTATCTTGTACAAGGATAAAGTTCTTCGGTGTATAAATGCCGCCTCAAATTTTTAAATTTGGTTGGAGAAAAACTTTAAAGAGCCAAATAATTGGTTGAAAAAAACAAAGCTCCTTACTTTCATTTTTCTACTCCTACAATGTTTCTAAATCGAAATAAACAATTTATGACGTAAATCTGCCGCTCCCTAAAAATTTACCGCCCTAGGCTCCAGCCTACTTAGTCTGCTGGTTAATTCAACACTGTAAACTACGACATTTTTTTGATGGTTTTTTATTTGTAAATAAATATACAAGGTTTCCCAAAAGTAAGTAAACGGTTAAATATCTCATAAACGGGCAAAATAAAAGTTTTAAGGAGAAAAGTCATGAATGTTTGGAGATAAATTATTTGGTAAAAATACCTTTAAGCAATAAAATCTAAATAATAAGGTAAAAACTTTTGGTTATAATAGGGTTGCACTTAAAATCGCCCTTGATAAATATTTCAAGGTCAAATTGTCTTCCTTAGATCTATACTTGACCTCCAACCAAATTATTTTTAACACAAAAAGGGAACTGCCTTGTTTTCCATTATTATTCATTATTTGTCTTTGGAATTTAGGTTTTTTGTATTTAAAATAATTGATTATCTCCCTAATTAAAAATATTTTACTTTTTTTTGTTAATTAAACATTGTTAGCAATGTAGCAATTGTAGCAATAATTTTTTTCTCTTTATTTGTTGTTGTGTTTAAAGTTACTCTAAGTTAAGGGTTTTTTCTCTATATCTTAAATTCTTAAGCGATTAACTGTGTTTATTATATAGTGGCTAAAACACTTTGCTTATAAGACCATAATCAGATCTTTGGAAATAAGTGCTTTTAAATCTGAAAACACTATTTTAAATTTTAATCATTTCAAGTTGGTAGCATAAGTGCCGTAGACGAAATGAAAATTATTTTTATTTTTTTTTACCATCCAACTATATTTTTTCCAAGACTAATAAAGATAAACATATGAAATGTAGTATTTCTTAAGGCTTTATAAAACTTCTTTTTATTGGTAGATATTATGACTAAAGGTCAAAACAAGTGGGTAAATTATGTTTAGTTACAAAGATGGAAAAATCCATGTTAAAGATGCATGTTAAACACTTAATAAATTGCTTTATGTTTTTTCTCAAAAATAAAGCAAGATACGAACAAATATCAAGGGACAAAAAAATTGTTTAATTGGCTGAGTAACCCTAAAAAAATATTATAACTTTTAAAAAGTCAGCGACGTACATTTTTATTGTCAATAATATCAGATCACTGCCCCTAGCGCCGCCGCTGGAATTTATAATTATCATCTAGTTAGTGCTAAAGTAGCGTCTTATCATATGAAACAATACTGCCAAATTTTAAAAAAATCGACAAACGAATCTGAGATATTCTTAAAAAACCAATTATTTTTTAAAAAGTTTAACACCCTTTATCTTCGTAACTGAAAATAATTTATTCCCTTTTTTGACCATTAGTCATTATTTGTCCTTAATAACAATTTTTTACATTTTAAACGTCCCTTTTGGCCCACCCAGTATCATATGCAGGACGCATATTTCTAGTTCTTCCTATTTTTAACTTAAGATATTATTTAAAAATTAATGTTTTAAACCAATATTAAAAAC
This sequence comes from Listronotus bonariensis, assembly GCA_014170235.1. Classification (NCBI taxonomy): domain Eukaryota; kingdom Metazoa; phylum Arthropoda; class Insecta; order Coleoptera; family Curculionidae; genus Listronotus; species Listronotus bonariensis. The sequence continues at coordinate 17,788 of JACEGR010009681.1, forward strand.
ATATACATAAGAAGCTTCAAATCAAAACGCAGTTTTTGATTAAACACAATTTTAAGAATACCACACAATTTTTCCTGCGCGTTTTCTATTTATATGTAGGTATTTTGAAAAGTTTTTTAATATAAAATATATTATATTTTTAATATTATAATATATTTTAAATACAAAACTTTTAAACATAAATAATAAAAGGCGGAGTAAAAATTGTGAGATTTTTAATTTATTAAATAATTTGATTAAACTTGTGTCTTATATGCGAGTTTTAATTTGGGGTCTTCATAAATAAACAGTCTGCATATTCCTAAAATTAATAAGAAACTTACCCGATTCTATAAACAACATGAAACATAAAACAAGATAATTTAAAATGTTGCGCATATTTATTGTACTTATTTTTTAACGAACGCTAAAGTGAAAACAGAACCATATCTTTATTAGCCTACAGACCAAATAGAACTGTAAGCAGCAGGGGACGGTAAATATCTATTAAATTTTCTAAATGGTTAACAGCTTAGTGTTGGTGCAATATACTAAGTGTAACAATACCGGGAATATTTATACATTAGGTATAACAATGCAGCTAGAAGGTTGATCTAATCATTATTTGTACAATGCAGGCAACTTTAAGGACTTAATCAATAAAGAAGTTTATTTCCAGGAAATTATTCAATTTACTGCATTTTTTTAATTCTAGTGCATCTCTTAAATTATTTTATTTATTTTTTCCCTCATTATTTTTTTGGTCTGAATGACTCTAATAAAATCTAAGGGAATGGAGTTAGCTAAATTAAACTTAAACTTTTTACCCCTGAGCAAAAAAATATTTTTAATAATAAAATTCAAATATTTAAAATATTTTATTTTAAACGGAAATTCCAACTAATAAAAGCTTTACTTGCTTAAATTTAAGCAAATTAAATCAACCTAAAATAGAAAACATTTGTAAATTAAAAGAAAATATTGTTATTGCACCGGGATAAAAAAATGTTTAGTTAATTATATCTTTATTAAATTAACTTTAAATTCTAGAGAATTTTTTAATACATTTTTAATGACATAACTATCAATATGTACTGATAAGAAATTAAAAATAAAAATGCTGCTTAATTAAATAAATTTTGAGTTTCATGAAATAACCCTTACATTACGCGGATTCAAAAAATCAAGATTTAAATAAACCAATACTAATCTTACACATTTTTTCTTTATTTAATAATACAGGGTGTAATTGAATTGATGGCTTAAAATACAGGATAAAAGTTCTTAGCTTATTTAGGAAAAAGTTCAAATGAATATACAGGATACAGGGTGGCTCAACTTTACTTATACACCAAACGTAATTAAACGTGTATGAGACAAAAAAATATATTTTAAATGAAAAATGTTATTTAACATAAACTTTTTTATTGACAGTATTAGTTAACATACAAGGTGTCTTAAAACAAATTTTTTATTGTCAAAAGGGTTTTCCTAAATGGAACGAACATTCTGTATATTTTAACAAATTTGGGTTCCTTATTAAATTCTACATCAAAAATGTATAACATAATATACGTAATTTTTGCTGGTTTTTAAATTATAATAACAGCATGTTGATATACTTATTAACGGTTAAAAGTAAAGAAAGCAAATAACATTTTGATTCTAATTATTTTTACATAATGCTGTCAGTCTCAAAGTAACAAAAAACATGATAACATGTTACCTTTCATTGTTGAACTACTAATAGGTTAATGAGCTAGGTATTTAGTTTATTTTAGATACATATTTACTTACCTAACCTAAAAGCAGCCATAAGTAATTGACGTTTTTGTGACAAGTAAGTAAATATGTGTCCTGAATAAACTAGCTGCTGATGTGCCTATTTTTAGTTCTTACAATAGAAGGTATTTAATTACATGTTATCATATTATTTGTCACTCTGACACTCGCCTAATTATTTAAAAATAATTGGAACCAATAAATTATTTTCTTTCTTTCCTTTTAATCGTTAGTGAGTATTTTAACATGCTGTTGATATCTTAAAAACCAGCGATAATTGACGTATAGTGTGTTATGTATAACACTACATTTTTCATGTAGAATTTAATAGAGTCAAAATTAGTTAAAATGTACGGGATGTAATTAAATTGGGGGTTTCTTGACAATTAAAAAAATGTTTTTGAGACACCTTGTAGAGCTAATACTGTCAATAAAATAGGTATATTCGAGTAAACAATTTTTATCAATAGTTTATTTTTGTATCTTCTACAGGGACAAAGATATTTAGTGTAAAGAGACGGGACACCCTGTATATGTCCCAATCATATCTTTGACCCAAAGGCTACTAAATTTTCACAAAAAAGCTTGTTTTCTTATTATACCTTTTATATTATTTTTAAAATATTTACGAAATTAGACATGCCTATTTTGCACCGTTTTCTGTAAAAAAATTAAAATTATTTTTATGCCTTTATGCTATATCGAAATTATTTTTGAAGTAGTAGACTGGTGACCTATTTTGTTTAAAAATAATGACATTTAATCGATTGTATATTGGAGATTTAAAAAAAAATATGGTGCGCTATTTTTTTCAAAAATAAAAATAATTTTTGAAATCCTCATTTAGTTTGCAATAAATTTGACTTTTTAATTTTTTTTATCCAATACACAGTTTTCTGGTAAAAAAGTAAAACTAATTTTTATGCCTTTATGGTATATGGAAATTATTTTAGGGTAGTAGACTGGTGACCTATTTTATTTTTAAAATAATGACATTTAATCTACGGTCTTATTTTAACAAGTATTCAAGTGTGCTGGAATAGTTGGAGATTTCCTCATAGGACCGTTCTACCTTCCAGGATTACTGGATGGAGTATCCTACCGTCACTTGTTTAAAAACTATTTTATTTTTAAAAATTTTGCCTTTGTACCTTTTTTATTAAGAGAAGAAACGTTGTGCATGCCATGCGTGATGATGGATCTGCACATTTTGGCATACATGCTAGGGAATTTCTAAATAAAGCGTTTACGAATCGCTGAATAGGAGCTAAGAAAACTTAATCTTGGCCTTCCAGGTCCCCTAATTTAAATAGTTTAGACTATTTATGCTAAAGTTGTGCCGCCAGCACCAAATCAAGGTATTTTTTTGGCGGACTTAAAATTTTGCGCCTCTTTGGATTTGGATATGACGGGAAAAAATATTTGAATTTTTGTCCTTAAAAAAATTGACGGGCAAAAAGAAAAGGTCGCCATCTGTAAAATCGTACCATTTTCGGGTTATTTTGCGCTTTAACGCCTTTTAATGAAAACAAATAATAGTAAAAATTAAAAGTAAAGACCAAAAGAAAGGAAAGATTCTCACGTTTTTAAATGCGCCCTTCCCTAAACATCCTTTCCATTAAACCACTAAACAACAATATACAAACAGCATACTTCTACTTTGTTGTTTGTTTTTGCGCCCCCACATCCTAGCGCAGAAGCGAATGCTTAACGGCTTCACGCTTAATTCGGCACTATATGTCTCTATCGAAGCCCATGAGCGATTTTTTGTGGAGGCACCTCAAGACTTCAGTTTATATTACACTGGTTCAACCTACAAAGAAACTAAGCCAGAAAATTTTACTTTCTTGCCAAATTAAAAGAAAAACTTTTTAAATTTTTAAGTGTTTGACAATCCACAAGAAAGATAATAATTAAAGCCTAAATTTTATTCTGATGACAATTATATTAAATAATATTAAACATTTTTAAAGCATGTTGCAAACTTTTAATTTTCATGCATTGAAAAATCGCTAAAATCTCATGTGCTACTTTGTAGGTAAGATGTTGGTTTTGGTCTAAGTCAAGTCAATTAATTAAAATAGTCAAAATGGTTTTTGCAGCACTCTGATTTTTGGCCATGAGGGATAAGGGACATGTTAATCCAATATGGCGGCCCATTTATATAAAAAAAATACTCTCTGATCGAAAAATTGCGCATAAATTTCAGTGTAGTTATTTTCTACTGATTTGAGTAAATATCAAATTCTTTAACTTGTGTACCCTTTCCGCTGTCAAATTCTATGCTAAAAATTTGGGGATTTCTGAACTTCTTGTGTTTGTATTTTTTTATTGCAGTTCCTTACAAATAATCACGTAGTACCTCACATATGCACCCCTATATGATCCAACTTTAGAAAACCCGCACTTTTCACTTTGCTCGTCCCTTTATCCCTAGAGTGTACAGACAATGTAACCTCTGCCCGCGGAGGTTTTTCCTTCTACTCTCAATCTTTAAGTATCACCCCCTACTTCACTTAAGACCACATAACCTTAAGACACCCATGGTACATTACTATTTATTATTTTACCCTTCGTGGACTGTCCAGTCAAAACCCGCGCATGTTGTATGTCAGTCAAATATGTACTTTTTTCAAGGTAATGTAATAAAGACAGACGAAGACAATGGGGCATATACTGCGTATTAACTAAGAACTGTCAATTATGTCAAAAGTCGAGACAATAAACACATTGAGAATTGCATAATTATGGCATTTGCTTGTTCGCAAAAAGAATTCCAGAAATAAACCTCCAACTTAAATCATAGTATAGGCAGAGCTGAGAAAGAAACAGTGAATTTGTCTTTTTAAATTTAAAAAGCGATTGGTAACTGTTGAAGATATGAATAATATTGATCATGATCTATCCAGTACAACTATTAGAGTTTTGGATCTTTACAAGTCTTTCCTGCACATATAATGGTTAAAAATGCAAAGGACATTGTAGCAATAAAACCTACACACACACACACACCTACTAGGTGTTTCTCAAGGGTTGTTTCCCCTGTAAATTTATATTTTTAAGATAAAATATAAAATTTGGTACTTACCATAATTATACAATTATACAGGGTGTTTCCTAATTGCGGTAAGATAATTTAAGGGCGTATTCCTGAGATACTTTAATAAAAAAAAAAAAGTTTATATAAACATAGGTCCTCCAATTGTTCATTCTCAAAATACAGTTTTTCAAAAAACCTTAAAATTTCTAAAACACTTTGTGCAAGTACCTTTTTTAACAGAACACCGATGTTTAAAAAAAATCTCGTCATTTTAAGTTTTAAAGATCCAATTTTTATAGGCGCACAAAAGTTATTTTTATAATATTGTAACATTTTTTTTGGTAGTACTTGGGTGTGTAAGAAAAAAGTAGTTTAACAGTTATAATATTAATTTAATATTTTTAATATAGCATAACAAAATATGTAAAAATATAATACAAATACATATTATGCCGAATAAAACATTTGATGAATAAAATAATAACTAATATTATATTTTAAAAGGAAAAATTGTTTAATAAAAAACATAAAAAAACTTTTGATTATGTTTTACTAAAAATTAATAACTTCCAATTATCCACTAACTTCTGAGACGGCGGCGGGGTTCTAAATTCAGCATCTGTAAAAAACATACCATTGAAAAAAGTATATGAAAATATATAAAACCTTAGTTTTTAAAATGTTAAACATAGATGGTAACTTTTAGACGTTTCATCTTCATTTTAACATTTTTTTACTTTTTATATTTACCTAATTCACATCTGTTTTGAATAACAGCCAAAATTTCGGGTTCTGTAGATTCTTGAGCATTTAAAAAGGAATCAGACCAAATTTTAGGAATATTTTTCCTAACACTGTCTTGAACACTAATAAGCGTTTCATGAAGTTTTGTACAGTAAATGAAACTTTGATCGTCTGTTAAAGTCATACAAACTTCCTTAACTTCATCTCCACATTCAAAAATGTCTATTGCTAATAAATACAGCTGTCTTATGAGAGCAATATCCTCGTAGACCCCACCCTCTCTCAGGTCTGTTTTCTTTTTTCCTGCTTGCGACGATTTCTTGATGACAACGTCGAACTAAAACAAAATTTTTTTTTTTTTGTCATATTGATAAATCTACAGTTGCAATATTTGTTTATGCAATGAAATTTGTTAGCCAATTTTATCAAATTGATAAAAGGAAACTTTTGTGTATTTTTCAAGTATATACAGGTTTTTTGTTAAGTTGTTGTTTTTCATAATAATTAAAGAGACTATTACTTATTTGTTATTCTTTAAAAAATTATACAGTGTGTCTACGTAAGTTGGCGTCATATGAGAAACCTTTTAATTATTGATTTTACGAAAAAAGTTTTTTTTTATAAAAAGTTCTGCATGGTCCAAAACCTAAAAAGCAACCAGATACCAGAACTAACCAGATATCAAATTGTATAAGTTATCTACGAGGTTTGGCCAAAAATGTAATTTTTGCTTAAGAGTAAAGTACCTGTACCAGGCGAGTTTTTAAAGTAAGTACCGTTTTTAAATTACGCCGCCACAAATAATTCTAAATCTTCAACCAGCCACCTTCTCTTCCCAGGCTACGAACCTATTTCGTCTTTTTCACCCACATGGTGGCGTATGTGCTTACGTTCGCAACGATCTGGCTTGTGCTCGAGTTTCCAATCTTGAATCGGGTAGGCCCGATATCCTTTGGCCCAAACTTTCCCTTAGGTCTTCAACTAAATTTATCTGCTGTTTATACCGGTTCCCATCTAATAATTCCTATGTCGAATTCTTTGACTTTCTTTCAACAAAGATCGATAGCATACTTTCTCAGTTTCCATAATAAGGATTGGCTGGGCTCTTTAAAAACTGACCCCCAAGGCAGAGCAGCCGAACTCTTCGCAGTCAGTAACTCTCTTACCAACCTTATTATGGAACCCACCTCCTTTCCTAAA
>JACEGR010009682.1:0-24525 GCA_014170235.1 Listronotus bonariensis
TTTTCGCACCTACCTGAAGGTATTTGTATTATTTAGTACAAAAAAAAACTTATTACAGAAAAAAGTCAAGAAAATTAAGACACTAATAGAATCAAAATGTCAAGATAATCCTACAACACTTGTTTATGCCACTCTTTACTTAAGTCCCTGAAACGAGGGACTAAAGTAAATATTTTAGTCCCTAAAGTGCAAAAACATATATCTACTAATAAAATAAACCCTTAAAGATAAGAATATCCCTTGCAATAAAATGATTAACCACAATTTACGGATGTCTAAGGAAACAGTGTTGTATTATTACTTTCACAATAAGACCCTGCTCTCCCGACTACCATTTTTATTAGTAGATTATGCCGACGGAGCTTATTTCACTGAAAATTCTATACCTGTTGACGCATATTGTCGATTAACCCTTTCTTACCTGCAAATTACTTAAAATATGTTTAGAAGTAGAGAGAGAATTTTTTACCTTACCAATGTTTAGCTTCAAAGGAAATAAATTGTTTAAATATTGCCAGTACAAATTAGGAAGCTTAAATAAATATTATTGGTTCCAAATTTGTTTATTTGTCTTTCGCAACAGGAATAAATCCTATTTTTTCTTTGTTCTAATCGTTGGTACCAATTTATTGTTTAATCTTGTGCTAAACAAAAAATGATGTCATGTATTTTTAGCGAATAAATACGCACAATACCATTTTTTTATTTATGGGCTGCTGCATGTCGCAATTTATTTATTTGTTTAAGTTTACGCTTTCACTTTTAAAGGTACTTCAACGAACCTAAATGAGCGCTATTATTTTCATTTTTAGCACTGTGTTCCGGTACTATAGTTGAATATTTAAATATAATTTAATGGAAAGTGTTAGAAAATATTTTACGGTGGTTTTCATATCTAAACTGTTGCATGGTATGAATTTTAGCAACAACAATGAAAACACTAGAACACCCATCATATCACATCACATCATAATTTTGGCAAATAGAGCGATGTAGAGTATTAAGGAACATTTGATGATGTGGGTCTTACAGAGAGTCCCTAAAAGTGCGGAAAAAACACCCTACCACAAATATGACGATCTAACCCAATAACCTTCGTCCAAATGTGGATAATTTCGAAGATACAGGGTGTTAAAAACTTATTGTGGATTTAGTTATTTATTACATATTTTAATAAAAGGTATATTGATACTATATTCGGCTAGAGTGGGTTTGGGGAGGTAAAAATAATATTCTGCTCTAGAGAGCTCCACCTGAGATATCATGAATAAATTTAAAATAAAATAACACTTTTCTACCACTCTGTAAGTTTTAGATAAACATTCCTATTCTTTAACAAATTTTACATAAAAAAAGGAAAATCTGGTATGGCCACATGTAAGCTTTTCATTTATGCTTATAGATTAAGAATCACCCTGTATTTTACTCAGAGTTTAATTTATTTTTTCGATTTTGGGTCACGAGATACTAATCTAGGTTTGTATGCCGGAATTCGAATACTAACATTTTTTTGATATTTATCAAATCAACATATTTAATCTCTGTTAACCCTGTATGCTACCACCAACAAAAATTGTTGTAAGGACAAAAGTTGGTCGTCTTATCAAAACGAAGCTTACTCACGAAAAATGGTCTAGGGATCCCTAATTTTAACTATAATGAAAGGTTTAAAAAATAAAAATATTTAAAAAATTTAAACGAATAAATGCTTTATTTTTCTAAGCTCGATAAATAATATAGATAAGTTAATTAAACTTTATAAGTAACCAGTTTTGCTAAGAAAACGGTTAATTCATAGGAAAACCCAATGTTGTAAGTAGAAGCGTTGAATCGGTCCGGGGCAAATATTGATTTATTAAGCTAAAAATGCAAAATGCATGCAATGTAACAGTTTGAAGGCTGAAAGCAAGTAATTATGTATTTTGTCACGTTCGGTGGATTTTATTTCATAAACAATGAACCGAAAAACAAGTTTCGAAAACTTTTTTACCTTTACTTGCCACATAATTGTTTTGTGTAAGAATATTTAATAATTTTTGTGATGCATTAAGGAAATCAAAATTTCAGTTATATTTCACCCCAATAGGGCTTTTAAAAATTGTACAAATTTGATTATAAATTGTTTTTCTAAATATCGTCGCAGGGTAACATACTTTGAAAGGGCGAGATTCGTGTTCCTGATGATAATATTTTTGTTCTCCAATCTCGACTACCCAGTTTCGCATACGACATTAACCCTCGACGTACCAAAAGTGGGTTATCGATGACCCGAAAGTTCGATTTTGGGAATATTGATAACTAATTTTTTAATAACGGTCCAGGAAATCTTATTTACGATAGGAATATGTTATTTGGTAAAATTTGTTGTTATAGCAACAACAAATAAACGTCAGAACTGACAAATACTTTTAAACCTTGAGAAATAATAGAATAATAGTAATTTATGTACAAGTGCATAAAGTCATGCTTTTTTACGAATGGGAAACATGCCGTTAGGCGAGTGCGTCAATCCCATGAGTAAAAAAATACACTTTATGCATGTGTTACATACTATATTTTTTCCACGACCGTAACAAATTTCCCAAAATACCAATTTATACATGTTTTATTTATCTAAACTTATTAATTTTAATTTTTGCAGCACGGCCATTATATTGCAACAAAAAACCATACCTTCCTTATTTTCTCAAAAGACAATTATCCTCTTTATAACTATGCATTTAATATTTATTTTTAGAAAATTGTATGTACTTACTTTTTGTAGAAATATTACTAAAACAGTATAAATTCCTTTTTAATTTCTTAGTCATTCAAATTTTTTATTACTATTAATTTTCAATAATTTTTATTAAATTTATCTGCAAACTGTCAAATTTTAAGTGACACATGAACTAAAAGAAATAATGACGAAATCAAAGGTAACTTGACCGTTTGGTTTAGTTGATGTTGCGTTTACTGATACATTGCATAAATTGATATTTAAGTTTAAGTAGACATTGAAACAAAACATAAAAAAAGTCAGAATGGAGTACTTTACCTTCATGTTTACGATTAAAAAAACAGCTTTTTATTTAACGGTCGTGTAAAAAAATAATTTTATGATTATTTTTTTTAAGGAAAGAAAAAAATGTTCCTAAAACTAGCGCAAAGTGTCATTCCTGAAAGCTTATCCGAATTTCTTTTCGCGTTGTTCGCTAAGTTCTTTTGCGTGCAGGAAATTATCACTTTGTGCACTTGTTAAAAAATAACTATTCCATTTTTAACACGCTTTTATTAACTTGGGTTGTAACTATCTATCTATCTATCTATGTAACGGAATCTTTGAGCCTAATTTTAACCAACTTCCAGCTATTCGATTTCTTTGAAACTTTGCACACGTGTCAAGGACCGATGAAGATGCAATAATTTAAAAACAGTATCCCGTTATCTTTTTTGAATCGCCAGGAAAAAAATTCCATTATATTATAAAAACAACACCTAGGATGCCATCTGTTGGCAACATTTCAAACTTTGCTATTAAATGAAGAAGAAATTTTTTAGTTTTTACACAATTTGGTTAGTTGCACCATGGGTGTTCAATTTTTATGAACAATAAAAATATAGGGTTAGTTGCACCATTACTTCAAGGATTCCATAATAAAATTACATTATGTGTAATGTATACATAATACATAATGTGCAATTAATAAAAATTAACATTCTTTTAACACGCTTTTATTAACTTGGGTTGTAACTATCTATCCATCTATGTAACGGAATCTTTGAGCCTAATTTTAACCAACTTCCAGCTATTCGATTTCTTTGAAACTTTGCACACGTATTAAGGACCCATGACAATGCAATAATCTGCAAACAGTATCCCGTTATCTTGTTTTGATCGCCAGGAAAAAAAATTCCATTATATTATAAAAACAACACCTGGGTTGCCATCTGTTGGCAACATTCCAAACTTTGCTACTCAATTGCGAAGAAATTTTTAGTGGGTTGCCATCTGTTGGCAACATTTCAAACTTTGCTACTCTTTGCCATCTGTTGGCAACATTCCAAACTTTGCTACTCAATTGTGAAGAAATTTTTTAGTGGGTTGCCATCTGTTGGCAACATTTCAAACTTTGCTACTCTTGTTCACTAAAAATTTTTTCGCCATTTTGTCAAGAGTAGCAAAGTTAATTGATATAACGAACTAAAAATGAAAATAATTAATAGTTTAAAAACTAAAAACACGCTTTTATATGCAACCGAACTAAAATTAGAAAATAATTTTTCATTAAAAAATATTGTAACTTCATAGTAAAAGCGTGGGGTGCTTAATATATTAAATGTTATAATTATTATATTTGCCAATATCTATGATGGAAAAGTTATGAAAAATAGTAAAATGCACCCCACGCTTTTACTATGAAGTTACAATATTTTTTTTTAATGAAAAATTATTTTCTAATTTTTAGTTCGGTTGCATATAAAAGCGTGTTTTTTTAGTTTTTTAAACTATTAATTTTACTTGTCACATTAGATCTTTGTGTCAGAATATTTGATAATTTTTGTTGTGTTGTAATTTATTTCTGACACTCCATTATCAGAGCAACATAAACAACCACAGATAAGGATTTTAATCTAATATCTAATATATTATATAAAAATGCTAATGTACGTTCGTGTGTCCACGATTTTCGCTATCATCCGCAACTCCGATCGACTTCCCGTCGGGTTAAGCAAATACCCCTTGGTCTCCCATTGTGAGTAAGGGAGTTTGGTCGGGGCGGTGGAAGTGGGGTGGCAAAATGTAAAAATATGTGTAGTGGCGCCATCTGTTGTCGAGTAGCTGAACTTCATTCAGAACAACGGTTATTTGGGTCTCATATAAACTCCCGAGCGAAGCCGGGAACCATAGCTAGTAATTTTATAAAATATTTACACATAACAAACATAAATCTCATTAAGCTGTTTCTTCAAATCTATTTATCTTATATTATGACTTGATTAATTTAAAAATTTGACATGGGAATATTGAACTGTTTATTGATGCTTGTGAGTAATAAAACTAAATCATATTTTTAAATCACATCAAGTTTGTAAATATTTATGTTATTCTTGGTATTAATTTGAAATTTTATAAAGTCTGCACCCAAACATCAATGTTTATTAATTAGTATGATAACCTGTTGACCTAATAATAAATCTTATCTCTCTTTAAAGAAGATTTTTATTTATTGTATCGGGTAGAATTTCTTTAAAAGTATTTCAAAATAAGTAGCTCTAAAGCCAATATTAAATTTCCTTACAAATCAAACTAGCTGTAAGAGCAGCTACAAAACTTACCCTTAAGAAGGCTTTTACAGCTTTTTAACACGCTTTTATTAGCTTGGGTTGTATCTATCTATCTATCTATCTATCTATCTATCTATCTATCCATCTATCTATGTAACGGAATCTTTGAGCCTAATTTTTACCAACTTCCAGCGATTCAATTTCTTTGAAACTTTGCACATGTATCAAGGACCGATGACAATGCAATAATTTAAAAACAGTATCCCGTTATCCTGATTAGGACCGCCAGGATATAATAAATTCCTTTACAGATCCTCTGTGTCCTAATACTACTCTTGACAAAATGGCGAAGGAATTTTAGTGAATAAACTGGAGCATTTATTTTTACATACATACATTGCATATCGAACTAAAAATGAAAAATAAATAATAGTTTAAAAAACTAAAAAACACGCTTTTATATGCAACCGAACTAAAAATTAGAAAATAATTTTTCATTACAAAGAGTTTGTCACTTCAGAATAAAAGCGTGGGTGCTTAATATATTAAATGTTATAATTATTCTATTTGCAAATATCTATGAGGGAAAAGTTATGAAAAATAGTAAAATGCACCCCACGCTTTTTTACTCTGAAGTGACAAACTCTTTGTAATGAAAAGTTATTTTCTAATTTTTTAGTTCGGTTGCATATAAAAGCGTGTTTTTTAGTTTTTTTAAACTATTAATTATTTTGCAAACTATTAATTATTTAAACTAGTTTCTTAAGTCTTAAAGGTTTTTTAAAGTGTTACTAATGCTGTTGTAAAGATAGCAGCAAAGCTTTACTTTTAAAACCATTTTAACATCCAACCGAATACGAAAACAAACAATTTTTTTCGTATACCTAGGCCTTCTTTGGAAATATTGGCTCTCAAAGAGCTCCAAAAGATATTCTTTAAAGGAAGTATTGTGAATTACTCACAGATAAAGGGACTAGCTGTAACTTATAACCTCTTTTATTACAAAATTTGGTGTTGTTTTTGACACCGTTAGGCTCTCCGCACATGAGTCGGTAAAACAGCGGCGATAACGCGATTTTTACAGGCTTCGACAGCACGTAGGCATATTAGCGTGTCCGGTTCTCAGCACTCCGCGTTCTTTAGTAAACAAATGCAATACAAAGCCGTTTTGTATTTTCTTTACAGTGTGTAATTCATATAGTGTTTGTGTTGGTTTTTTATACAAGAATATTAGTGTCAAGAAATTTTTGTACCAAGGATGGATTTGTTTAATATTACATAGATTTGTGGACGAGGGTAAAAACGTCCTGAACGTTATAATTATACTTTTAAAAATATTTGCAAAAAGAATACACAGAAAGGGCTTGGAATAAAATATCAAAACAACTCAACCTGTCAGGTAAAAAATTATTGTATTTTTTGTCTGTTACATAATGTTCGGTAGGTTCGGGCTTTGGGGAACTTGTCTTAAGGAGCTCTGTTATGGCACTCTTTGACCTGGTGGAATAATTCAAAGGGGTAGTTTTGCCCCATCGCGTTAGGGTTCGGGGAACATCGGTGCACTCCGATCGACATATGATTTCATTCGCTGAGAATATAGAAAAAATTGACCATTAAACGTATGCTCGTCTTTGTACGGTTGTCGCTATTTCAAACACGAATATATGCGTATAGTGTATCTCAAAGTATATCGCTTTGGCTTTTGACGGCACTACTCCAATATACCTGCCGACAGCAATAAAACCGCGGATCAGTAGGTATTAAATAGCAGAACATTAGGGACGCACTCTAATAATATAAAGATTTATAATTGTATTGTTTATTTTAGTAGGTATAATCATAAAATTACATTAAGAAATTAAATATATGCAAAGTTTTAATAATTATACATAACGTAGAATGTAATAAAACACAAATTTTACTTTGTTATTTTGTCACATATTTTATATTGCTTTTTGCGTTACTGCAGTTTCGACATACTATGTCATTTTCAAACGACTTTTTAAAAGTGAATGAATTACAAAAAGTGCATAAATTTATACCTTATACCGTAAATTTAACATCTGGTTTATCCTTTACAATTGTTAGGTCCTATCTCTATTGTTACAAGTATACTGCTATAATAAACTTTTACAGTTAGTCGAAAATATTAAATAATTGGGAATTTTTTATGTCTGTTTGCAGATTAAGAAGATTTACATTACTATTTTTATTGTGTTTATAAATTTCTATGTTCTCTAATATATCTAATTTTTTACTTTTTTGTTCTAAGTGTAAAATTTTTATACTATCTATATTAGGGAAAGAATGACCAGAGTCTAGAAAATGGTTTGAAAAATTTGAATTTCTTTTGCCTAATCTAAATGATGCGTAGTGTTCTTTAAATCGTTTTTCGAAGCTTCGGCCTGTTTGTCCTATGTAGCAACTATTGCACTCTGAACATTCTAGCTTATAAACTCCAGATTTTGTATGTTTTATTAATCTTGTCTTTTACGTTAAAAAGGTGGTTGGATAATTTTTGCGATGGTTTAAATGCTATTTTCATATTATTTTTACTTAAAATATTTGCTATTTTGTCAGATATAGGTCCAAAATATGTAAGGGTTGTGTATTTTTGGTCCGAGTGGGATGCTTTTATTTTTTGGGTATATTTTACTTATGGTACACTACGCATCATTTAGATTAGGCAAAAGAAATTCAAATTTTTCAAACCATTTTCTAGACTCTGGTCATTCTTTCCCTAATATAGATAGTATAAAAATTTTACACTTAGAACAAAAAAGTAAAAAATTAGATATATTAGAGAACATAGAAATTTATAAACACAATAAAAACAGTAATGTAAATCTTCTTAATCTGCAAACAGACATAAAAAATTCCCAATTATTTAATATTTTCGACTAACTGTAAAAAGTTTATTATAGCAGTATACTTGTAACAATAGAGATAGGACCTAACAATTGTAAAGGATAAACCAGATGTTAAATTTACGGTATAAGGTATAAATTTATGCACTTTTTTGTAATTCATTCACTTTTAAAAAGTCGTTTGAAAATGACATAGTATGTCGAAACTGCAGTAACGCAAAAGCAATATAAAATATGTGACAAAATAACAAAGTAAAATTTGTGTTTTTATTACATTCTACGTAAAAATGTATTGTCACAAAGTAACGGACTACTCAATAGATTCTTTAATTATACATAAATTTATAACTATATTATCTATACGTAATTACATTTTTATCTAAATATCTAAATCTAATTCGGTTTCACTCATCAGAGTCATCGTTGAGATTAATTACAATACGATTTATGTTGTTTTTGTACAGAAATGTAAGAGTCCTCAATTTTTATAATGTGCTGTACTGAATTTTTCCAGCTCTCAACTGTTATATTAGTAATTACATTTTTTATCAAATTTATAACACTGGGACTTAAAATAGGTGTAACATTTTCTGCTCTAATCTTTGATTTTACTTGGTGCCACAAATGTTCTATGGGGTTAAACATACAGTGATACGGAGGAAGACGTAAGACAGTATGCCTAGCCTGTTCAGCCAAATTGTCACATACATATTGTTTTTTAATTGCATACGAATTTAGGACTTCCAAAAGTTGCGCAAATACTGTCAAAAGCTCATCGAATCTCGGTCCTGTAGCTGTTTCAGCGACCCATATGCGAAGTGCCTTAGAAGTTAATTCACGCTGTAATTTAAACACCAATTTTCGGATTTCAACTTACACCGCCAAGTTTCACCAAAATTTTTAACAATACTTTTTAAAAGTGTGTACTAAGACTTTTAACACGCTTTTATTAACTTGGGTTGTCACTATCTATCTATGTAACGGAATCTTTGAGCCTAATTTTTACCAACTTCCAGCGATTCAATTTTTTTGAAACTTTGCACACGTATCAAGGACCGATGACAATGCAATAATTTAAAAACAGTATCCCGTTAAGCTCCAGCATTTTCCAGGAAAACCGGAAAAGTGAAAAATCGTACGTTCTGGCGGAGGCGCCAGATTAGACAATTGAATAATCGAACTTGACAACATTTGCCGACGGGTTGGGGACCGGGATAAGGTTGCAACACCTTAGTTAAACAAGCGTGCGTCCACCCATAGGACGCAACCCCTCGGCAAACGACAGGAAGACCGTGGGGTTAACAAGAACCCCCGTTAAACGGGTACAAACCCCGTTACATGCAGACCAACCTGAAACTTGTTCGGAGTAGTTGCGTTATGAAACCCCATGCAACAGTGAAGCTTTAAATGAAATGATTAGATTACGAAATAGTTCGTGAAACATTTCAATATCACATGACCGCAGAAAACTAATTGATATATCGACTAAAAAATGAAAAATCAAGAATTGTGTGCAAAAAAAAAAGAAGGAGGAATACTGTGAACTGGTTAGTTCTGGTTAGTTTTCAATTTCTTTGAAACTTAGCACACGCATCAAGGACCGATGACAATGAGATTTTAGGACCGCCATCGCCAGGATAAATAAATTCCTTAATAATCGTTTTTAATTATGGCGAATGCGCAAGGGCAATTGATGCATAACTTGCTGCGTTTTTATCACGCTTTTTAACACGCTTTTATTAACTTGGGTTGTAACTATCTATCCATCTGGCTATCTATGTAACGGAATCTTTGAGCCTAATTTTAACCAACTTCCAGCTATTCGATTTCTTTGAAACTTTGCACACTTATTAAGGACCCATGACAATGCAATAATCTGCAAACAGTATCCCGTTATCCTGCTTTGGATCGCCAGGAAAAAAATTCCATTATATTATTATTATAACCACTGCTTGATACCACCAAGTGTCATCTGTCACCTGTACGTCCCAGTGGTACCAACCACCGGCTATTTCAAGAGTTCGATCTGAATCGATTTTACTCAAATTTTATATTAGGTTATTTTCAGAAAGTCCATCTGAAAAACTTTGCTACTCTTGACAAAATGGCGAAAAAATTTTTAGTGAATAAACTGGAGCATTTATTTTTAAAAATTAATTGATATAACGAACTAAAAATGAAAAATAATTAATAGTTTAAAAAACTAAAAAACACGCTTTATATGCAACCGAACTAAAAATTAGAAAATAATTTTTCATTAAAAAATATTGTAACTTCATAGTAAAAAGCGTGGAGTGCATTTACTATTTTAATCATAACTTTTCCATCATATATATTGGCAAATATATATAATTATAACATTATAATATATTAAGCACCCACGCTTTTTACTATGAAGTTACAATATTTTTTTTAATGAAAAATTATTTTCTAATTTTTAGTTCGGTTGCATATAAAAAGCGTGTTTTTTTAGTTTTTTTAAACTATTAATTATTTTTAATTGACTTTTTCAATTTTGTAATAAAAGGTGTAAAATACATAGAAATACGGAGTTCTAAAAGGTGAAAATTATGTGGCCACTTTAGCTTTAAATCAAGAATGCATGGCGAAGAAATTTTTTAGTGAATAAACTGGAGCATTTATTTTTAAAAACTAATTGATATATCGAACTAAAAATGAAAAATAAATAATAGTTTAAAAAACTAAAAAACACGCTTTATATGCAACCGAACTGAAAATTAGAAAATAATTTTTCATTACAAAGAGTTTGTCAGTCACTTCAGAGTAAAAGCGTGGGGTGCATTTTACTATTTTTCATAACTTTTCCCTCATAGATATTTGCAAATAGAATAATTATAACATTTAATATATTAAGCACCCCACGCTTTTTACTCTGAAGTGACTGACAAACTCTTTGTAATGAAAAATTATTTTCTAATTTTTAGTTCGGTTGCATATAAAAGCGTGTGTTTTAGTTTTTAAACTATTATTTATTTTTACTAATTTTATGTATGTTCCGCTACTGACAAGTAGTGTAAGACATAATTAATAAACAAACCCATGTACCCGTACAAAAAAACAGATCTGTTTCGCAGTTGGGATACTTAAACTAACCAAACAACCTCATTCTCGACTAAGTATATGTGTATGTGTTTAAACAGGTGCAAGTGTTAAAATTGAGTAGGAAACTCTGTATACGGTTACACAGGAACTTGTAGCGTTTTTCGCGTAGGCAATTTTGTATAAAGAAGAAATATAATTACCGCCTAATATTACGCGGTAACACCCGCCACGCTTTGTTTGTTATGATGAATGTTTTTGTTCGCAAGCAGTAAACAAACCAAATGTGAAAATAATAATATGTAATCTGGGTATATTACAAAGATTTACTATGAAGAATTACTGGTAACGACTAAATTTTAATTTTTAAAGAAAAAAATCTAATTTCTGGTTAGTACTTGGTTTTTCTTCGCATGAGAACAAAAATATTGAAATTAAAACGTCAAACATATCTTTAAAAAATAAAAAATTATGTATTACTATACGAATTTTGAATATTGTAGTCTAATAAGTATTTGAATATAAAGAAAAAATTATTCGAATACCGCTGTATTTAAATACCGGGATTTAATATTCGTCAGTATCGTCTCTCACTTTCTTTTTACTACATGGATGTATTTCAATGCATACCAGGATTCAATATTTTAGACCTATTAAAGACCAAGAAAAGGTCCAATTGTTCATAAATTTTCTTCACAACATTTTTGTAATACTCTGTATAAACCTTTTAATTAAAGGAATAGCCTAGTATATTATAAAGTAATAAATTGGGCAACAGGTTTCGAAAAAAGACTCTTTGCACACAAGTATGACGTTTGTTCACGAGCCGTAGGCGGGAAAATAGGATTTGCGTGCGTTTTTAAAAACTTTTCATGGCAGTCGTAAAAAAAGGTATTTTTAAAAAAGTATATGATATAACTCATATTTATATGGGGTTCTATCAACTTTTTTTAACTTACTAAGCGGAAAAAGGCAATATTGTTCCGAATCGCCTTGTATAAAAACACGTACCTTTGTTTTTTTTTATTATCAATAAAACGTAACTATGGTTACAACAACGACAAAATCTTTAATTGTCAATGTCTCGAAGTTTACACCACAAAAGTCATATCAATACTAATAATTCGAAGGTTTTCTGTCGCCCTTTTATAGTAATATAGAAGAGTGAAGAATGATGTAGAATTTTGGAGAATATCACGAAAACTCCATCGTACAGGATGGCATAAAAGTTCTCAATGGATAATTCCGGCGGTTTCGGAAACCTTCGAAAGTAATGAAAGAACTTGGAAAAATAAAGGTATAGTTATTTTCCTAACAAGTGCGGAAAGTATCATTTTTTCCGCACGCGATTGCAGTTAGCCGAACGACGCGAAGCGGAGTTCGGATAGCAATCGAGTGCGGAAAAAATACTTTCCGCAAACGTTAGGAACAATATTTTTTCTACTAGCGTAGGATAAAATACTTTCCGCAAGTGTTAGGAACAACATTTTTCTACTAGCTTAGGAAAATAAATAAAACAGTTCGTCTATAATATATGTATTTTGTATTTTTTATTACATATTAAGAAAAAAAAACTAAATCTAAATCTTATCACTATTTATATTAATTATAAAGGAGCAGTTGTTGGCATTTTGTAAATTTATAGCAGATGACAAAACCTTGGGTATGGTGGTCGTAGACCCAGTATTGCCACTTTCTACCTCTGCATTACCTGGATTTCTTTGTATCTCGGTTTGAATAGAATATATTTCAGATTGGGAGGCGGATGCTGATGTCGTAAATGTTGTTGGGTCTTTCTGATTTAAGATTTTGTTTGATATTCTGGTTCGTTCTTTTGCGGACTCTCGATATAACCTTCGGCAACTGAAGTCGATTTCCAGCCGCCCAGTCTTTTAATATTGGTTATGCCTTCCCCGGAATCTGCCAACATTGTCGCAGATGATCGGCGGAAGCTATGGCCTGTGTATAAATGAGGGTCTGAAGACCGAGGTACCCAGCGATATCTGCTGGCATCTTGCCAAAGGAATTTATGCCCACACACTGGACTGAGATAACTCCCTTTTTATATTGAGTAAAAATCTATTATGCTTAGTATTAGGTTTTCTTAAACTTGCATATTTTCTATACAATGCCAAATATTTTCCATTTTTTACCTCTTTGAAATTGTAAAACATCGGGATGTATGGTTTTTTGATTGAGATATGTTAATCATTACAAAATCGCCTTTATCAATAACATCATTTGTAGTTAAATTGCAAAGCTCTTCTCTCCGGCATGCTCCCGCCAGTCCGAATATTGTTGCCACTTTGATCATTAAGTAAATTTCGTCAGGTGCTTCTAGTAGGAACTTACTAATTTGTTCATTGGTAAAAACTTTAGCTTTTTTGGTTGAAAACCAATATTCATTTTCTTAAGAAATGCTGTTAACTTGAAATACCTGCTGATATCCACATCTTTTTCAATTTTAAGCTTGCTCTTCAACATCGAATACTTGGACCAAAGAGTATTCGGCTTGATAGTCTTGGAGAGCTTGGCAAAATACGCAAGCAAAACTTCTTCTTTCAAGCTTTTCACTCCTTTTCCATTACACCAGTTTTGAAATACTTCGTATTCCTTGTTATACCTGTTTTTTGATTTTTCAGGCAAAAATTCTAAACTCTTAACAGTCTCCAAAATTTCGCTTGGTAGGTCGTCGTCTGATTCAAGCATTTTAAAATCGTCAAGAACTTAATTATTATATTCAGCAATATTATTTGACTTTGACTTTGACAAATTATCTCGTACTTGGTTGTTATGGAGCGATTCTGTTGCCATGGTTTTACCTTTTAGGTGAAGTTACTTAACCCTTTATTGGATATTCTTTCGATCATAAGAAATAATTATTATTTATAAAAAATTAAGGTATAAAGTCGAATTCTACTTGTGTAGTCTAGTCTGACGTTTACTTATACGTATTTCTGAGATAATGAAATTTTTATCTAAAACATCTATTTATTTAGCCTAATATAATTTGATTTTTGTGTTGCAATTGAATATATACATTTTTAACTTATTTTTACTTTTCCACACGCCGTGCGGAAAAGTAACTTTGCCGCACGGCGTGCGGAAAAGTAACACTTTCCAAACTAAAATGCGTGCGGAAAAGTGGACTTTTCCGCACGCTAGTAGAAAAAATTATTTTAATAAATTAACAATCAAAATTAAATGATCCTAACTCTCTAAAATTCTCTAAAGTAAACACATTTTTGAAAGTCTGTAACAATATTTTAAGATATGCTGAGTTAATTATCACTCATAGTTTAAATTATGTGTGATGCTTACCGTATTAAAAAAATATATCATACCTATTTTAAGAGTTATTAAAGAAAAACCGATTTTCAGCGGCGTCCTTTAAGGACACATATCTCTGTACAGGAGACCTTAGAAAACAAACTTTATAGGAACTTGCATTATTATTTTCATATGTTCTATATGAATCTGGGAAATGGCCAGAATGGTCCTGAGACATCCTGTATAAAGGATTTAAAGTAATTTCACAAAAATAAAGTAAACGCTAAATACAGAATTTAAAATAATTATCATGGATAACTAAAAAAAGTTTATTGTTAAAACTTATTTTATTAAATTATAAAAAAACGTTTATTTATGATTTTTTTTTCAACCGCATACTATCAACATCGTCTAAAAATCTTACGATAAATTTATTTAAATTAATTCATAATAAACATTTAATTATTCATTGGTCTTAATAAATAGTCAAGTCACAGCTGAAGTTATTGATTGAATGACAATTACTTAAGTTAAATTACTTATTCAAATTTATTTTAAGAAATCAACGAATTGATCTACTTACGAAAGCTTGGTCCAATTTTATATTTAAATAAAGAGTTAATGGTTCTACGTGGGTATCATAGGATAACTTATGGTTAGGTAAAATAAAAAAATAAAGAACACACTAATTTTTAGTGAAAAGAATGGTAATTTCTGTAACAAAAGCATAATGTGATATTTTTTTTACGAATTAGAGGTTTGACAGCACTAGCCGTAGAGGTTTTGTTTTTAATATTTAACACACCGTAATATCAAAAACTAAAACGTTCAGGACATATGTTTATATAAAAGTTTTTTTTTTTATTTTTTTGTTGTAGCATCGTTTGGTTAAGTTTTTCGGTTGAGTTACTGGACACGCTGTATGTATGTAGGTAATTTGATTGAAATTGATGAAAACTTTGATGTCCATTGGTGCCTAAACGGTGAGGTTTATCGACTTTAATAAAGAGTACATTATTTTTTAAGTTCATGATTGTCTATAAAATGGCGCTCCCAGCTTTGCGATATCTGTAAAAATAAAAAAGTTATGATGTAAATACATTTTAAGTTTTAAGTAAAGTTCCCTCTGGTGGTATTTAAAAAAGTGCTTTTGCCTTAATATTTTAGAATCTGCTAAGCTCGATTTGTGTGCCAAATATCAACTGGATTAGTTAAAAAATAAATGCTATATGGCGTAAAAACCAAAATAAAAATTGAACTTTGACGGCTTGTAACTCGAAAACAAATGAAATTTTAAAAAAATTATATGAAGCTTTACCCTTATTTTGTCAACTAGAATCACCCCCTTAAGTTTCGTGATCGATTTTTGAATCACCCTGTATTTTTCTCTACCACCGCATAACTTTTATTATTTTAATTTTTAAGTTATCCGAATTCATAATTATTTTCCATTGTTAAATACATACATCATTAATTCATACTTCAAAATTTAATAAAACCAGATCTTTCATAAATTTGAATAGGTAAAAGAATATTAGCAACGCTCAGTTTAAAGGTTTAGTGTTTGATGTTTCATAAAAAATAAATATTTTTGACAATAAATCGAGCTAACAAGTAAAAAATAAGCGTCGGGCGCTCGATATACAAAGAATAGGGCACAAAGCGTTCACGCTTTTTAGAATAATACTAGTAGAGTAAGAGCCCGTGAGCGGCAGGCCTTCAATATTTTTAAAAGCTGAAAATTTGTCAGCGCATGCTACTTGTTTTAATTAATTAACCTTTGGTACATGGTACCTGCCAAAAGCCACTTAAAGTTAAACTTCATAATCTACCATTGCTTCTACCTATGACTCTCAGGGAGGGGAGGGCTCTTGGACTACAGTATTTTTCGTTCATTATTGTTTTAAGATTATTTAAAAATGATATTCCACTTTTTACTTTGATGTGCCCTAAAAGCGTATTTTTTTAGTATATTTATTTGTTGGCGCGTTAATTCAAGTAAAATCCAACCACACTTACACATTTCCTTATTAACTAACTTATACGGTTAATTAGACGCTCTGACCTTATATCAAATGACATCTCGAGAGCAGTAATTAATATAGAGCTGCTACCTACTTAATATGCTGCTCGAAGAAGCCATATCAAGTGCATATGGCATATCCGTTATAGTTTACACATTACATTGTGAGCGAATCGCGAACGGAATACGAAATGGTTATTTGCCAGGCAGTATCAACTGTTTGTTAGATTTAAATTTCAATGAGATTTATCTAAATCGTATCGGCGGCCTTGGATTGGGCTATTGCAATGCTGCTTAATATGGATTAGTTCTACGGTAAATGCGTGTGTCTCGAATGTTGTGGTCTTTGGCATAATTACAATATTGTTTTTACCTTTTAAGTAAACCGGTGCGTTTAAAGTTATATTTGTACTACATATAGTAAAAAAATAAAAAAATATATCATTTTTTAATCTTCGCAGTTCCTTGAATTGAGTTCCAATGTATTGAACACTAACAGGTGGTGATTAGACAGGGAACTTATGGATTCAAATCCTGCTTACTGCCTAAATGTTTTCCACTGTTTGTGGACAAACGAATTAAAATAAACATTAAATTTAAAATAATTGAATAAGACTAAGAAGTTTCTGTTAATTTTTCATTTTCCCGCTTAGCCCCATACGCCATTGCTCGGGCGGCAACTGGTAAAATATTTTCAACAAAAACCGGTACGCCACTGGCTGTGTAAATGTGTGTAAGGGGCCCACAGACAATCAATATTATTGAGCAAAATATTGTACAGTAATATTGCTAGTCGTCCCCAAAGAGTGCAATATATTTATGCAAAGACTATATTTAATATATTGCACAATAACTAGTGTTGTTTTATAACTACCGGTTAAAACATGGATAAGAAAAAAGTAGCTGCTTGAAACATATTTGAAAATAAGAAAAAACCTTTATTTCTTTCTCTATTGCTTTTAAATCCATATTTGTGTAATTGTTTTTGTAAAACAAATACTCTTTCGTATTTGAAAACTGAAATAATTGTGCAATATTACCCACACACCACACAATAAATCACTATTGCACAATAAAAATCAAACTGTTTTTGATTGACACAATATATTGTACAAGCTCTCAATATAAACCACAAACGGTCAATAATATTGTACAATATGAAAATTTGCGCAATCATATTGGTCGTCTCTGGGCCGCTTAACATTTTTGTGCTTTCTTTAGATTAAGCAAATAAAAATACATCTTTTATGTTTCCTTACTTTATTTCGTGTCTAGTTTCGTTTAAGAGAAAAAAAATCAACTTAATTTTATATTTTTAGACGATAAAAGAAGCATTGCGGAAACTTTTTCCTTTAAAAATTATGTTTTATATTTTTTTATTAGCAATAATGTAATATCCAAAATAAATATTTAAATAAATAAGGTTAATTTTTGGTCTAACAATTTTTACTAAAATAAATGTTTTTGCAATTTTTGACTTTTAACACCCTGTATTTTATGGTAGGTTTACATCTGACATTTTTTGCATGATGTTTATGTCAGACAGACAATTCTGGCCAATGTAAACGGTCAAAAATGTATGTCTGATAGTGTGGTGGCCTTAGAGAGCCAGATTTCCCCTTCCCCTTTGTACATAAAATTTAGGTATAGTTTAGACGAAGTCAGTGTAAACACTTTGAGAATTGGGGTATGTTTAATATACTGTATCAAGGCATTGAAATAAAGAGCACAATATATATTTATCGCTCCTGGTATATGAGAATCTTCAAAAACTAAAACCCGGCCCGTTCAACGATCGATCTGTGCCAGAAAGAGAAAGGCACCGTCGGCGCGGGTAACGTGTAAGAAACAAGGACAAAAAGTCTTGCCGGTTTCGCTTTGTGAACGGGCCGGGAACGAGTTCGATACGATGGATTAAACCAGTGCGGTGTCTGCTGGCTTTTGATTAATGTGTATTTAGTGTTTTAGGAGTTTACTCGTTGTGTCTCGTGTTTTTTTTAATGACCTTGCTGTTTTTAATGTTCTTGTTATTGTTGTTGTTGTTGTTATTGTTATTTTTTAAAAACATATGTAAGTGTGTTTAATATTTAAGTATCTAAAAATTTAACTAAGATGGCGTTGGCGTTGTGGCGACCTTTGATGTATCTGATAATGAAATGGACAGCGTGGAGGGTAATTTATGTTCAGAGCAATCAGAATTTTCAAACAAAGATTTACATGTTCAAGCCCAGAGACTTATTTTAAATATCTTCAATTGCTTAAAAAGTGAAATGCGTGCGGCCTCACAAAATGAAATTTTAAAAAGGATTGGTGAACTTACTAAACTAGCTCGTTCTACCATTTACAAAGTAATTACCGCAGGAAATGTTGTCGACCATTCCTCAAAACGAAAAAGAAGTAATCAAAAGCTCAAAAAGTTGACACTAGCGACAAGGATGTTATACGCAGTGTTGTGTATCAATTTTACAGTGAAAGCAAAGTTCCAACATTAAAGATGATTCAGCATAAGTTAGTAACGGATTATACCGATTATAAATACAAATCTTTAGATACTTTACGTAATATTTTAATAGATTGTGGCTTCAAGTACAAACAATTAAATAAAAGAATGGTTATTATGGAATCTCCTCGTATTGTATCCTGGAGGCAAGAATTTTTACACAAAATTAAGGAATACCGCCAATCAAACAGGGAGATAGTATATCTTGATGAAACTTGGTACGATACGCACGATGTTGTTAAATGTGGTTGGGTGGATGACAGTAACAAGTGTACACTAAATGGACCTTGTTCTCGCGGTAAGCGAGTAATCATATTACATGCTGGTGGGAATAAGGGTTTTGTGCCTAACTCTTTATTATTGTCGGCCAAAAATATAAAACAATCATCGGCTGACTACCACGAAGACATGACAGCTAGTCTATTCGAAAAATGGTTTACAGAACAATTGTTGCCTAATTTATCTCCAAATAGTGTCATTGTTATGGACAATGCATCCTATCATTCACGCATGCTTCACAAAGTTCCCAACAACAACACAAGAAAGGATGAAATTCTTAAATTTATGGAAATTAAAAACATGGAAATTCCTCAAAATTCTACAAAAAAAATGTTACTAGAAGCTATAAAAAATAAGAATTTTAAAAAGGAATATGTTATCGACAAAATCTGTGAAGCAAATGGTCATACTATTTTACGTCTTCCTCCCTACTACTGCATTTTCAATCCGATTGAGATGATTTGGGCTACTCTGAAGGACAAAGTAAGAAAATATAATCATCATCCAACAGACAGTACTTTTGTATTGGAAACTATAAGAAGAGTTATTGATGAAATAAACAACAGCGATATCTGGATGAAATGTGTCCAGAATATCATCGAGAAGGAGAATGAGTATTGTGTCTTGCCAGCCATTGATTCTATAATTATTAAACCAAATTTGGACTCAAGTTCAGAAAGTTCGGATTGTGAATTTTGAATTTTTTGTAATAAACATTAATCTACGGAATATGGATAATAAAATTAACGGGTAAGTTTTAGTTACTTTATTGGTTTTTAAAATGCAAGGTTAAAAAATATATTCTGCCTAGTACAATACTTCACTCTATTATTTTTTCTATTGCAGTTGTTTACATTTCCATAAACTAATTTTTAATTGGCTAAATTTTCTTGTTTGATGGCGTAACAAAGACAAAAAATTATAATTTTTAAACACCCCATTTTTTCATAGATCTTTTTAAATAAAATCAGGGCCTACTAAGAAAATATAAGGTTTTTAAGAATATTTCAGGTTATGTCTAAATTACTATGTTCTAATAAAAAAAAGAAGTCCATTTTCCAAAATTTTAATTTTTTCCAAATGTCTCTGGAAGTACTTGGAATTTTAAAAGTTTTTAAACGTCATATTATTCGACAGATAAGGGCGCAATTTTAATTCCATTATCTAACTTCGTATCTTGTATTGTATGGTTTTTAAAATCCCTGTAGTAGTTCCTCTTATAGTGGATTTCTTGAATAGGTAGAAAACAACATGTTAAAAAATATTTTAAGTTACTTATTTACGTTTTAAAATGTAGCTAAGTAAAAAAATCATGGACCCACTCTAAGAATATTTATTCGAATTCTTCCGTTGTACGCCTATGCTTCACAAAGAAGATGCCGGTACAGTAGTTTTTTTGCTGTTTCGATTGACTTCATATGAACTATACTTGTAAATATATTCCAGTGTTAGAATGATATCAATACGTGCGTTGTTATCTATATTTGTATGTAAAATAAACGGGTTTTGTGCTAGGAAAGATAGACTTTTATTTAGTAATCCAGATATTACACAAACACTATAGATAGAATTTTTTATTGTTTTCATTTCTGTCTGACTATAAATATCATGCAATAAATGTCAGATGTAAACCTACCATTAGCACTGAGAAATTTGCGGACCCATACTTTTATCAATATTTTCTGATATGGAATCTGCCCTTAAATATTCCTTAACGACATTCAGTAACACCCTGTATAGAGTAATTATCTTCCAATAAAACCCAACGGAATGAAGCACATTAAGCGGCTTCTAAAAATATCCAAAAACTAAAAGTCAACCTGTCCCATAAACAGGGCGTGTCAAATGTCAAACATCCAATTCTAACTGAACAACTAAAAGCAAACTTAACAATAAAAAAGAAACGGGAAAAAGCTATTTTGGGAAAGGCCGCTTCCGTAAAATAACACTTAAGACTAGTGAACTATGCTATGACGTAACTAGGCGATGAGTGACAAGGATGTTCTTTTTTAATGGCAAGGCTTTGTGGTAATGGATACGTCATTAACGCATTTGAAAACGAACTTTAAAGATACAGGGATAATTACTATTAAAACTAAATAAATAAATATAGTTTAAGAACTAAATAATTAATAGTTTAAAAAAACTAAAAAACACGCTTTTATATGCAACCGAACTAAAAATTAGAAAATAATTTTTCATTAAAAAAATATTGTCATTTCATAGTAAAAAGCGTGGGGTGCATTTTACTATTTTTTCATAACTTTTCCATCATAGATATTTGCAAATATAATAATTATAACATTTAATATATTTATCACCCCACGCTTTTTACTATGAAATGACAATATTTTTTTTAATGAAAAATTATTTTCTAATTTTTAGTTCGGTTGCATATAAAAGCGTGTTTTTTAGTTTTTTTAAACTATTAATTATTTTTCATTTTTTAGTTTCTGCTACTCTTGACAAAATGGCGAAAAATTTTTTAATGAACAAGAGTGGCAAATTTTAAAATTTTTTCCAACAGATTGCAACTCACTAAAAAATTTCTTCTTCATTAAGTAGCAAAGTTTGAAATTTTGCCAACAGATGGCAATCCAGGCAATGTTTGGACCGTTGCCAATATATTGCAACCCACTAAAAATTTCTTCTTCATTTAATAGCAAAGTTTGAAATGTTGCCAACAGGTGGCAACCTAGGTGTTGTTTTTATATTTTTATAATATAAAGGAAAATTTTTTTTTCCTGGCGATCCAAAAAAGAATGTTAATTTTTATTAATTGCACATTATGTATTATGTATACTTTACAAATAATGTAATTTTTATTATGGAATCCTTGAACTCATGGTGCAACTAACCCTATATTTTTATTGTTCATAAAAATTGAACACCCATGGTGCAACTAACCAAATTGTGTAAAAACTAAAAATTTCTTTCTTCATTTAATAGCAAAGTTTGAAATGTTGCCAACAGATGGCATCCTAGGTGTTGTTTTTATAATATAATGGAATTTTTTTCCTGGCGATTCAAAAAAGATAACGGGATACTGTTTTTAAATTATTGTATCTTCATCGGTCCTTGACACGTGTGCAAAGTTTCAAAGAAATCGAATAGCTGGAAGTTGGTTAAAATTAGGCTCAAAGATTCCGTTACATAGATAGATAGATAGATAGTTACAACCCAAGTTAATAAAAGCGTGTTAAAAACACGCTTTTAAGGTAGTACTACCGGTGTAAGAATTAATTTTCAGAAAATTATGAAACTTAGCATACTGATACTTTATAGTAAGAATATCAACCAGTTAAATTTTCAAAGGTCTACGGAGAACTTAAAAAAAGTTATAAATAATTGTTTTTAACATTGATCCTTATGGGAAATAGCAGATTTTATTTTTACTGTACAAAAACTGATTTTCAGATTTTAATAAAAGTTGTATCAACGGAAGAAAAAACAATTTTGAACATTTTAATATAACAATAATAAATATTTGCAAACATTAAAAACAGTCATGAGACATTCAAGCTTGGTTACAGGGACCTACATCTAAGAAATTAGAGTGTGTTTAAAATTCAAAACAATGCTTGTAGTGACACCTAGTGTCAAACATTAAAAACAGTTGTTAGATATTCAAGTTCGATTACAGCGACCTATATCTATAAAATGAGAGCGTGTTCAAAACCCAAAACTATGCTGCAGTGACACCTAGTGCCAAATATTAATAATTATTGAGAGTTACATACATACACGTGAAGCTAATAAAAGCGTGTAAAAAGATCTTTTTTAACAATTCCTTTTTATTTATATCAGTATCTGTATTCTAATAGGAGATACAATTTTGTAAAGAAAACAATGCATCTTAATTATGATTGTCGTAATAAACGCTATATTGCGAACATATTGGGGAAACTTGAGATTTGGATGGTTTTGAAACTAATAAGGATAACTATAAAAATGTAGTATTTTTTTAAGGTCTTTAAAAAAATCTTCTTACCAGTGATATAATTGTGCTTTTTTTTTTTATTAAACTTTTGTTGTACCCTGTATATTCAGAGATAACAAGAATCTGATAATCTCATTACTGATTCGGAAACTAAGAAACCAACTTAACAAACCAATATTTTTATTTATATTTTTTTCAAAAATAAAAAGTTTTGAGGGAGATGTAAAGTTATAACTTGATGAACACCAGATACACAAATTTCATAGTATTATTTAAAAATTTGTATTTCCTTTAAAAATAAAGATAATAACATAAATAAAAATAAATAATAGTTTAAAAACTAAAAAACACGCTTTTATATGCAACCGAACTAAAAATTAGAAAATAATTTTTCATTACAAAGAGTTTGTCACTTCAGAATAAAAGCGTGGGGTGCTTAATATATTAAATGTTATAATTATTCTATTTGCAAATATCTATGAGGGAAAAGTTATGAAAAAATAGTAAAATGCACCCCACGCTTTTATTCTGAAGTGACAAACTCTTTGTAATGAAAAATTATTTTCTAATTTTTAGTTCGGTTGCATATAAAAGCGTGTTTTTTAGTTTTTAAACTATTAATTATTTTTCATTTTTTAGTTTCTGCTACTCTTGACAAAATGGCGAAAAATTTTTTTAATGAACAAGAGTGGCACATTTTAAAATTTTTCCAACAGATTGCAACTCACTAAAAATTTCTTCTTCATTAAGTAGCAAAGTTTGAAATTTTGCCAACAGGTGGCAACCTAGGTGTTGTTTTTATATTTTTATAATATAAAGGAAAATTTTTTTCCTGGCGATCCAAAAAAAGAATGTTAATTTTTATTAATTGCACATTATGTATTATGTATACATTACACATAATGTAATTTTTATTATTTAATTCTTGAACTAATGGTGCAACTAACCCTATATTTTTATTTTTCATAAAAATTAAACACTCATGGTGCAACTAACCAAATTGTGTAAAAACTAAAAATTTCTTCTTCATTTAATAGCAAAGTTTGAAATGTTGCCAACAGATGGCATCCTAGGTGTTGTTTTTATAATATAATGGAATTTTTTTCCTGGCGATTCAATAAAAAATAACGGGATACTGTTTTTAAATTATTACATCTTCATCGGTCCTTGACACGTATGCAAAGTTTCAAAGAAATCGAATAGCTGGAAGTTGGTTAAAATTAGGCTCAAAGATTCCGTTACATAGATAGATAGATAGATAGATGGATAGTTACAACCCAAGTTAATAAAAGCGTGTTAAAAGGAATGTTAAGAAAAG
>JACEGR010009683.1:0-24520 GCA_014170235.1 Listronotus bonariensis
TTGATGATTTTTTTCGCGACAAGCGAACAATGATTGTGTTTTGGATGCATTAAATTGAACGTGATTTTGTGGCGCCCCAACCCAGTATCAAATTGAGATCCTGTGAAAGAGATATCCGCATCGCCGGCTGCGTTTGCTTTCCAAGTCGGGTTGAGAGATTGGTTTGGGAACCTGAAAAGTGGAGTGAAGGGTACTATCGTCAGCATAACTATGAATGGGATTGGTTGTGGAAGAAAGAAGGTCGTTGATGTGAAGAAGAAACAAAGTTGGTGCTAGTACTGGAACCCTGAGGCACTCCAGCATTAATTTCGTGAAAGCTTGAAGAGTGGCCATCAACAATGACTGATATACGTCGATTAGAAAGATAACTGGTAGAGCCAAGAGCAGAGTTTAGTTGGAAGACCGTAGGAGGGAAGTTTATTAAGAAGTGCGTCATGCCAGACTTGGTCGAAAGCTTTAGATATATCAAGAGCAACGATCTGGGACTCACCTAGAAACTCAAGAGACTTGTTCCAGTTGTGTGAAACGAAGGAAAGAAGATCTGCTGTAGATCTCTTGTGACGAAATCCGTATTGCCTGTCATGTAAAATTTTATGTTTTTCTAAGTACCTAAGAATTTGCAGAGTTAATGGATTTCTCCATTACTTTACAAAGCATTGAGGGGAGTGAAATGGGTCTATAGTTGGATGGAAGAGATTTAGATCCTTTCTTGGGAATAGGCTGGACACGTGCAGCTCTCCAGCTGTCTGGAAAAATACCCGTGTTATAAGAAATTCGAAAGAGCTTGGTTAAAATAGGTGTATCCCTGCTTAAGACACCCACGGTACGTTAGGCATTTAGGTTTTCAGCCTCGTGGATTGTCTAAAGATAAAAAAAAAGTTCAGGAGCACATTTTTTAAAACGATTGCTGGTATTCCATCTAGCCCAGACGATTTCTTTTTGGTGTTAAGAGAAGAAATGATGCGCTTAATGTGTTTTACCTTAAAAATAATATTGGGCATTTTGTCTTTCCTCCTGTTCGCGCCTATTTCATTCCAATAACAGAGAAATATTTGTCACCAAAAATCCCCACTCAACCTACACTTTCTCAAACTCCCCTGGGGTCTAGCGCCACATTTTTTTCATATGGCGCTCCTAGGCTGTAGCCTAGTTAGCCTGGTCATGGATAACACGGCCCCAGGCTAGTTGTAAATATATGTACTCTTTAGAGCTTATTACTGTTTATTCTTTAATAATATATATACCTTATATTACTACAGTTGGTAAAAATAGCTGACTTTTAATCTTTTTTAGGACCACATACCTTGCTTCTCGTCTTATATTATTTTACCAACTGTAGGTGGCTAAAACTGCTCATTTAGGGTCTGCTAAAGACCTTGCATTATTGTAGGCTTATGCCAAGGTCTGAAGATACTCACGAACTGGGTACAAAATAACATTTTCTTTAATTATGTAGGTATGTAAACAAAAGACATGCCGTGTTAAAAACAAAATGCAATGATTATGTTAAAAATCTCCACTATAATCTGCTCCATGGTACCCCAGGCAGGTGAAGATTGAAAGCTGTATGGTAATGCGAACTAAAAACCATATATATTTCTCTGATTAGTCAAAAACAGTGGTGTGAAATTTTAATAGCATCTTTTGACCGTCAACCCACCAAATAAAAAGCAAGGATTGAAAGTTAAAAAAATTCAAAATATCCTGAAATATCATTTTATACTTTAAAAACTGGGAGGTACGTTTCGGAAATAACAACTGTTATGCAAATATTACGGTAAAAACGTAAAATCAATTGTTATCAAATTTTTACCTATAATAATTATTGTCATTTATTTACGTAACTGATAAAACCCAAGCAAAATAATGAAGTAAATTTTTATAGATTTTAATCTTTTTCCCGTACTTTTGAGCCATAAATCAAAATTTGGAAGCAAGGTTTTTTCGAGGTTGGTGTAATTTTGCTTTTAGTCATTGATATTTATAGGTAAAAGTTTAAGCGTCTCGATAGAGCTTGCTATAGGAAGATATAAACAGATTTTTATGCTTTTTCGTTTCGAACGAGAGAGCCTTATAATTTAGTTTACTTCAAGGCCGTATTAGCTCTTGTGTTAATCCTGGGATGACAGACGACGAGTCAGTTTCACGTTGCAATAATCGAGCGATATAGTACAATATGCTAAGTAGCCGAAAATGACGGTTTTATCAAGTATCGGTCTTTACTTAGCATATTTATTACTAAGCGTATGCATCGATTATTTTAAACTAAAATATTTCGAAAACGGTTGCTCCTAGCGTCATCTAATAAGAGTACCTTTTTACGTAAAATGACTAAGGAATCCATTTCTTTTAACAAAAATGTAAATACAGGGTTGTACAAAAAGTCACGAGCCTTTGAAAGTGAGAATATACATGTGGCTAGCGCCCTCTACAAGTAAGAGCTAAATTAAGAACAAATTCAAATTTCTCATGTCAAAAAACCCCCAGGTACCAATTTTCGTTCGGAAATCGGCATTATTTAGGAAATTATGCAGAAAAACATAAATAAAAATAAAACTTTGACACCCTGTATCTTGAAAGCGAAGCATCTTAGACCACACGTTCATAGGAACTTTTTACCTTAAAAATACTTGAAAAATCACTCTCTGAAATATCGGACACTTATTAAATAACACCCTGTATATGTTTAGTTATTACTGTTTATAGTTAAATTGAGTAGTTTTTAGTACTGCAGTTACAGAGAATTTTAGAATTTGTGAACAGGGGTCACGGACCTTTGGATATTTTTTACAGGGAATTTACGTTTAAATCGGTATTAAGGGTAAGATACAATCTTTTTTATGTTTTTTAGTGATTTTATTTTATGGTATGCAAGTATTGGTTTATTTTATCAGATAAAAAAATATTATGGCAAAAAGGTGACGTCACAAACATAACCTATATTTTCGGACAAATATAAAAAATTGAGCGCTCTTTATTAAAAAGTTTACCTTCCTTGGGTTTGCTTTGCGCATGACGTAGCAATGTGACTTTTCGGCGCAATATTTAAATTTAGGTCCTTAAAAAGCTTGCAACGTTTGTGAATTTTGGTAATTTTTTAATATAAAGGACGAATAAAGAGAAATACCATTTTAGAATATTATTACTGTTAATCTAAAAATATATTATTCGATGTTAACTAGCTTAAAATGTTAACAACAAAACAAATTATCTTTTACCTAACTTAGTATGGATGGTGGAGGGGAGGATAACCATCTTTTATGGCGGACAAGTTGAAAAAGTGGCGATCGGAATGTAGCAAGTTGGGATGGAGCCACAGTAGCCAGTGGAGGGATTTTGGTATTTCTTTCCTTTTTTATTTTGTATCTATCTGTCCTTTTTCATTTTGTATCTCACTCTAATAATTCATGCTTATTGGTTAAAAATCTCCTCTGGCTACTGTGGCGCCACCCTAAGTTGCCCCTTTCGACGGACACTTTTTAAAACATTCAGATGGTTATCCTCCCTCCACCATCCATATAACTTAGGGCAAACAAACAGTAAAAACACGACAACAAACGTATGATTTCAACTTTGTTTACAAATTTAGTCACATTACTACGTCAGAGACGGTGGTCACGTGATAAACGTCAAGCGCAAGATCCTACCTTTTGTATTTTTTCTGCCATGATTTAAACTAAATGTAAGAGAATATTAGAAGAAAAAAACCTAATTTAGCATTTACAATTTAGGAATTATGTTCCTGAGCATTGTTTAAAAAAAACACAATTGTTTAAATTTTTAAATTCTTTTTACCATTTAGCAATAGTTAAAAATGATTCTAGTTCGTTAACCGTACTTAATAAAGTCCCAAAAACTTTGTCATAAAATTTACTTCATTATTTTGTGGTTTTGTGGTTACGTAAATAAATAATTATTAATTGTTATAAATTAAAGATTTGGTAACAATTGAAATATTTTTTACGTTTTTACGGATAATAATTTGCATAACAGTTGTTATTTCCGAAACGTACCTCCCAGTTTTAAGTGTAAAATAGATAATTTCGGATATTTGAATTTTTAACTCAAATCACTTGCTTTTTATTTGGTGGGTTGACGGTCAAAAAGATGCTATTAAAAATTCCACACCACTGTTTTTGACCAATCAAATGTGTAGTTTTGGTTGCATTACCATGAAAACACAAGTATTTCACCTGCCTGGGGTACCATGGAGCGAATTATAGTGGAAATTTTTTAACATAATCATTGCATTTGTTTTAACGGCATGTCTTTTATTTACATACCTACATAATTAAAGAAAATGTTATTTTGTACCAGTTGTAGTATTTCAGACATAACATAATATAAAATAATGTAAGGTTTTAAGACCCTAAATGACAATTTTATACAACTACAGTTAGTAAAATAATATAAGACGAAAGCAAGGTATGGGTCTAAAAAATTAAAATTAACTATTTTTACCAACTGTAGTAATATAAGGTATATATATTATTAAAGAATAAACATTAATAAGCTCTAAAATTACATATATTTACAACTACCAGGGCCGTATTATCCATTAGGCTAACTAGGCTACAGCCTAGGGCGCCATGAAAAAAATAGGCGCTAGACAGGGAGTTTAGAAAAGTGTAGGTTGAGTGGGGATTTTTGGTGACAAATATTTCTCTGTTATTGGAATGAAATAGGCGCGAACAGGAGGAAAGACAAAATGCCCAATATTATTTTTAAGGTAAAACACATTAAGCGCATCATTTCTTCTCTTAACACCAAGAAATCGTCTGGGCTAGATGGAATACCAGCAATCGTTTTAAAAAATGTGCTCCTGAACTTTTTTTTTATCTTTAGACAATCCACGAAGGCTGAAAACCTAAATACTAACGTACCGTGGGTGTCTTAAGCAGGGTACACCTATTTTAACCAAGCTCTTTCGAATTTCTTATAACACGGGTATTTTTCCAGACAGCTGGAGAGCTGCACGTGTCCAGCCTATTCCCAAGAAAGGATCTAAATCTCTTCCATCCAACTATAGACCCATTTCACTCCCCTCAATGCTTTGTAAAGTAATGGAGAAATCCATTAACTCGCAAATTCTTAGGTACTTAGAAAAACATAAAATTTTACATGACAGGCAATACGGATTTCGTCACAAGAGATCTACAGCAGATCTTCTTTCCTTCGTTTCACACAACTGGAACAAGTCTCTTGAGTTTCTAGGTGAGTCCCAGATCGTTGCTCTTGATATATCTAAAGCTTTCGACCAAGTCTGGCATGACGCACTTCTTAATAAACTTCCCTCCTACGGTCTTCCAACTAAACTCTGCTCTTGGCTCACCAGTTATCTTTCTAATCGACGTATATCAGTCATTGTTGATGGCCACTCTTCAAGCTTTCACGAAATTAATGCTGGAGTGCCTCAGGGTTCAGTACTAGAACCAACTTTGTTTCTTCTTCACATCAACGACCTTCTTTCTTCCACAACCAATCCCATTCATAGTTATGCTGACGATAGTACC
Source organism: Listronotus bonariensis (assembly GCA_014170235.1). Taxonomy (NCBI): domain Eukaryota; kingdom Metazoa; phylum Arthropoda; class Insecta; order Coleoptera; family Curculionidae; genus Listronotus; species Listronotus bonariensis. Next base: position 5,514 of record JACEGR010009683.1, read on the forward strand.
CTTCACTCCACTTTTCAGGTTCCCAAACCAATCTCTCAACCCGACTTGGAAAGCAAACGCAGAGCGATGCAGATATCTCTTTCACAGGATCTTAATTTGATATTGGATTGGGGCGCCAAAAATCTCGTTCAATTTAATGCATCCAAAACCCAATCGTGTTCCTTGTCGCGAAAAAATCATCAAACACTCATCCTTTGCTTATGAGTGGCCAGGTTTTGTAGAGCGGGGACACATTTAACCTTGTGAGCATCACATTTGAGAATAACCATAACTGGCATAAACACATTGTATCTATAGCCACCGCGGCTTCAAAAAGCTTGGATTTCTTTTCCGAGCCAAAAGTATTTTTCTCCTTCCAATTTATACACTTTGTATGTTTCCCAAATTCGACCCTCTCTGGAATATTGTTTTCATGTCTGGGGAATGGCATCCCCTACACCCCTCAGCATTCTTGATGCCATTTAAAGAAGGTCTGTTCGTCTTATTAATGATCCTTTACTTACTCAAAGACTTCCTTCTCTTGCCATCGACGAGCTGTGGGAGATCTATCGCTCTTCTATAGATACTTTTACGGCTTCTGCTCCGACGAATTGTCCAGTATAGTCCCTCCTCTTGCAGTTCCCAACAGAGAAACTCGTGGTGCCGCGCGTATGCATCCCTATACAGTTCAATTGGACAGGCCCCGAACTTCCCATTTCGTTCGTTCTTTTATCCCTAGAGTTTCTAGACTGTGGAACCTGCTGCCAGCGGAGGTCTTTCCTTCCCCCAAATCTTCAAGTTTTTAAGTCCCGTGTTAACAAACTTCCTCTTACCCTGCTTAAGACACCCACGGTACTTTAGTATTTAGGCTTTCAGCCTTCGAGGATTGTCCAAAGATAAAAAAAGGACCTCTTTTTTTTTGCTCTTCAGAAAATTTGCGCTTCGGGAATTCTAGCCTAGGGCGCCTCAAACCGTTAATACGGCCCTGACAACTAAAATTGGTAAAATGGAAAATATTTATTTTATAGTAAAATTTTAAAACTCGTGTCAAAGTTACAAATATTAATTTTAAATAATATTATTTAACACAAACTTGGTGTAAAATTTTCTTACCGAATACCACACGTGCTTAAATTATTCCGGGAAATTTTTTTAGCACTGGTGGTACTAATTTATCCTTAGCTCTTTTAAAGATAAGACAAAAGCTATCTTTAGGATTATTCTTCTAGGCAACTTTAAGGACATTAGATCTAGTTTTAATACATTAATAAAGTATATACAGTATGTCTACGTAAGTTGGCGTCATATGGGAAACTTTATTATTAATTTTACGGAAAAAAGTTATTCTCTATAAAAAGTTTTGCATGGTCCAAAACCTAAAATGGAATTATCAGATATCAAATTGTGTCAGTAATCTACGAGATTTGGCCAGAGACAACAATAAGACGAGTAACTGGTCCTAACAATTTGTCCATTGTATTTATCTCTTTCTGGTTTAACGCAAGTTCCAATAAATATGTCTTTGTCTTTCATCATGGCAGGCTATCGTAGATGGAGCAATCATCGCTTTGCCCTGGTTGCCAAGTTGTTTACAATTTCTGCATGTAAACTTTAATGTCCTTTTTTGGCTCACATCTAATTAAGAGAAAGAAAATATACCATGAATCGAATATTTTTAACTTGACAAACGTTGCCGCAGGCAGTCACGCCGAAATGTTATTCGATATTTGTGTTTGATACTTTTCAATGGCCGATTTGTTTGGACAGTTTGTTTACATTTTCTGTGATTTATTGTGTGTCTCGTGGTTTTTTACCTTTAATTGGAGTTTGAATATTGACTTTTATTAGTGATTACAGTGTATATGTATATTAAATTTGTGCTTTTCAACGGATAATTTAAGGTAATATTGATATGGTTATCTGTAAGAAAAAATCTTTATAAAAACCAAATAAATGACATTTTTAATTAGGTGTGTGTAATTATTGAACTAAACCCCAATATTTTATATTAATAGGAAACAAAAACAAGTACTTATCATTAAGGGCAAAAATAGCACAGCTATATAATTTGAATTTGGCGGGCAAACGATAAAGTCGACTCACGCGTTTGCCTTCCTTGAAGACAGACAAGGAAGGCCCAGCAGCTATCTCTCTCGGATAATTTATTTACATTTAGTTGCTCGTCTCATTCTTGTCTCTGATTTGGCCAAAAATGTAATTTTTGCTCAAGAGTAAAGTACCTGTATTTTTGCTAATATCGCAAACTGTTGTAAAGAAAAGATGTTTAAAATTAAAATGTTCTTTTAAACATGCAATTTTGTTTATTTCAAAAAAATTTTTTCTCTGCGAAAATTTGAGTTTGTACATTAGTAATGTGACCACTGTGCCAATTTTGGCGGGACATTCCAGCTTTTGGAGAAAGGTTTCGCGTCCCTACGATTTAAGAAAATATCTCATTTTTTGAAAAGTCCCGACTTGTGGTGGGACTGCGTGTAAGAGGGTTATTTTTGTTTGGTTGTGCAGTTGAGGATTAAAACAATAACAAATCTAAGAGAAACATTTGAAAGGAAAGGACACTTTATTTACTCTCCAAAATTTTTTTGGGAAAAAACCAAAAAAGTTCATGTAATTTTACTTGTCCTGATGTCTAACTTTGAAAATATGGTCACTTTATACCATAGTGCATTTTACATTCTTCTTGTTTTAATAGCAATAAATTTAAAAAGTTTATTTAAAACTGTCCTATGATATTTATGGCCATGAAATGTATTGCACTAATGTACAAACCTAAATATTCACTCATTATGCAGAAAAAAAAATTGTAAATAAACAAAAGTGCATATTTAGAAGTTATTTTTAATTCCTAACATTTTTTTCTTTATAACAATTTTTGATATTAGCAAAAATACAGGCTCTTTACTCATAAGCAAAATATACATTTGTGGCCAAACCTCATAGATGACTGATACAATTTGATATCTGATGGTTGTTTTTATGTTTTTGACCATGCAGAACTTTTTATTAAGAATAACTTTTTTCCGTAAAATCAATAATACAAAAAGTTTTCCATATGGTGCCAACTTACGTAAACACATTGTAGGTAGTAGAAATTTTAAAAAAATTTCGGTTCCACTTTTATTTATTATATATTATGTAAGAAGTTAACAACATTTTTATTTTTAGGTCGAAGATGATGCATTTGAAGGCCTGGATAATTTAGAACATCTAAATCTTAAAGACAACAATATACTTCTAATACCAGCTTCTGCTTTGGGCAGGTTACCTCGTCTGTCTTCATTACAGCTTGATTATAATAGAGTAACAGCACTATCAGGAGATATTTTACGTTCTATAGCCGAAAAAGTAACTCGGCTAGTCATTTCCACGAATGTAGTTCGAGAACTTCCTAGCGCTACATTCCAAAATTTTAAAAATTTGCAATATTTGGACCTAAGAAGTAACTTAATCACCAGTCTATCAACGGACGTTTTCTCTGGTTTGGAAAATACGTTAGAATATCTGTTTTTATCACAAAATCGAATTATGTCTCTACCTGAACGTACTCTATCTTTAAACCGACTTAAAACTTTAGATCTAAGTGACAATCATTTAACAGAGTTATCAAACTCTTCATTTAATTTATTGCCTTCTCTCCAAACTCTTAATTTAAGCAACAATATTCATCTTTCCAACATTCCAGTTACTTTGCTTCATGAATTAGTTACTTTACAAGTATTTGATCTAAGCTTCTGTGGACTTAAATTTATCGCCCCAGATTTTTTCCTAAAATCGAGTTCACTCAAGAAAATTTTCTTAGCTCATAACTCTCTCTCGGAAATTCCCGACAATGCATTTGTTAATATGCCTAACTTAACTACAATAGATTTGTCATACAATAATATAAGTAGTATAAAGCAAGCAGCGTTTGCTTTTATCATGAATATTAAAAATTTAAATCTTAAAGGAAATCAGTTGACTTCTTTTAAAGGAGAATATTTCAATACTGGCACGAGTTTGGAGATTTTAGACATTTCCGAAAATCAGCTTAGTTATCTATTTCCGTCATCTTTTAGAATTCATCCTAGATTAAAGAAAATTATTGCCAACAAAAACAAATTTAATTTTTTTCCCTGCTGAACTTATAGCAAATCTGCAGTTTCTGGAATACATAGACTTATCATTTAACGAACTTAAAACTATCGATGAACTGGATTATGCAAGATTACCACGTTTAAGATCATTAATTCTGTCCAACAACAATTTGGAGAGTTTAAGTGAGATGGCATTCCATAACAGCACACAACTACAAGTGTTAGATTTAAGTAGCAATAAGTTGGATCGATTAGGAGAGAGAACTTTTGAAGGTTTAATTAGATTGGAACTTCTGGATTTAAAACAAAATAACCTAGCAGATTTGCCAGAAAATATTTTTGAAAGAGCCAGACTTCAGATGCTAGAGAATATTAACTTGGCAAGAAATAAATTTGACATACCACCCCTGAAATCACTACAACGTCAGTATTTCTTTTAGACTCTGTTGACCTTTCACATAATAATATTAAGGAAATTCCTTCAGAAGATGGAATAATGGTGAATATTAAGAAACTGGACTTGTCGTACAATCCATTATCCCAAGAAGCCATAGCAAATATTTTAAGTGAACCGAAAACTGTCAGGGAGATAAATCTGGCTGGTACAGGGGTCAGAGAGGTTGCACGTTTAGAAACACCATTTTTAAAGCATTTAAATTTATCATATAATAATATTTCAAGACTCGTAGATAATTCCTTTGAAAGGACGACATTATTGGAGGAGTTGGATTTATCAAATAATGGCATTACAGACATAAAAGGTTATTCGAAGATATGGGCATTTATAAATAATCTAAAAATGTTGAATATTTCTAATAATCCTATCGAGTCGATCTCGCATAATGATTTTGAAGGATTAAATAAATTAAGGTAGGTATTAATTCCCACTAGTTCTATTTTTAATGAGAAAATAGGAATCGCGTTTACAATGTCATGTCTACTCCAACCTTAAAAGCACAGATGAACGTTAATTCTAGCTAACAAATGTCACTAATGTCTAATGTCATTACTTGACATCGGTTATATACATTTTTTTAATCATGATTCGTTTCTAGGGAAGTAGTTAAGCCCTCACGACATTGTAAAAGCGGCTCTAAATAGTATGGTTTAGTGGTCTTAATCTCTAAGGTGCATTTAGGAGTATTTAGCCGCTTTACTGCTTAGTTTCACAAGTGCCAAATTAAACCAATAGTATGGCTTTATTTTGACAGTTTTGACACTCTATTTGCCCAGCGAAGAGTAAGTACTCTTGAATGCGCCCAATGTACCAATGTATATGTCCCAAAATCCACTTATGTCTTAAATGCTCTTTGATTTTGGGGAGCTAATCGTCTTTTTAGGGGTTCTAGCCCCTACGTTTCTGGAGAGAGATCTTGCAAATTGTTAGAAGAGGCGCATATGGTTCTACAATACTTTGTTTATATTTAAGCTCGTAAAAATGGTACCAAGAAAATTGGCCAATGGAAAAAGATTAAATAATATCATACATTGTACAGGGTCCGGCAAAATGTATTACCTATTTTGTTTCTTTAATATAAAAAAATGTATCGAGTATTCACTATGGCGATATTTTTATTTGGAAAAGTAGGCTTTGGAGTTTATTAAAATTGTTGACAGTTGTCAAAATGCCGCGTTGGTTAACAGAACATCGCATTTTTTGTGTCGAAAAATTTATTGAATATAATTCCATTATAGCCGTTCAAAGGTGTTTTCGACGTCAATTTAATGACCGACAGTGTCCGCAGCGGAAGACCATTACAGTTTGATTCGTAAATGGAGGACAGGAGGATCCGTTTTAGACAAGAAGTCAAGTGGGCGGCCAAGATCTGCCTGCAATGCACTGAACGAAGACAGAGTTAGAAATGCAATTATCGCTAGTCCCAAAAATCTGTTGTTAAACATGCTACTGTTTTAAATTTATCTGAGCGAAGTACACGAAGAATGTTAAAAAAATGAATTTTCACCCATACAAGATCGCAATTGTTCAAGAAATAAATCATCAGGATAAGATTAATAGACTTGAGTTCTGTCGCCTTCTTCGTACCAATTATCAAGGTATTGAAAACAATATGTTTATGAGCGATGAGGCCCACTTTTATTTAAACGGAGATGTAAATAAACAGAATTGTCGTTACTGGGCTCAAGAGAATCCACGCGAAATTCATCAGCGTCCATTACATTGTCCCAAAGTAACTGTATGGTGCGCCATCTCCTCGTCTAGGATAATCGGACCTTATTTTTTGAGGAAAGTGGTCAGACAGTAACAGTTACTGCCGCACGCTATGTTCAAATGTTGCAGATATTCTTCTTACCGCAAATTCAAAATGAAATTGGACATTACTGGTTTCAACAGGATGGCGCAACAAGCCATACGGCAAGAATAAGCATGGATATTTTGCGACAATCCTTTCCAAACAGACTGATTTCTAAGAATGGTACCATTCCTTGGCCAGCAAGATCGCCCGACCTTTCAGCACCAGATTATTTTCTCTGGGGCTATTTAAAACATAAAGTGTTTGCCAATAAACCTAGAAATGTAAGGGAGCTAAAAACAAATATTGCCAATGAAATCCACGCTATTTCTAGGCAAGTTCTTCAAAATGTAATGAGAAAATTTATGAACCAGTTAGAAGAATGTATTGAAGAGGGTGGCGGTCATTTGCGGCACACCATATTCAAAGCATAATAAACTCCCATCTTTCTTGTTTAAGAATACATGTTCCTTTGTTTTGTTTTTAAAGTTAATAAATTTTTATAAGCAATTTAAAATGGGTTGTTCATTTTGCCGGACCCTGTATATTGATCGTGCTATATTTTCCACTATATTATAGATTTAATTATTTAATAGCCATTGTGTTTGTTTAAGTTAAGGACAAATAAAAGTTTTACCAATAAGAGCGTCAGAACTTTAAAATGCCATGAAGTAATAATTACAAGTAAACTGTAGGTAATTTTTATTTTATTGAAAAAAAATTATATTATTAGGTTTTAAAAATAATATGGTTAAAATATCCTTCTCTACTTTGTCCAGTTGGATTGATTCTTGTGGATCAATATCTGATTACTTTTTCAATCATCATCCGGTAAATTTCTAATGGTGCGAGAAATGTTCTGCTTGAGGTCACGAATCGTTGCCTCGCTCGTGGCGTATTCCTGTAGACCTCAGATTTAAGGTAGCAACACAAAAAAGAATCCAAGGGTGAGAAATCTTGGCGGCCAGTTTACATTATCATTTCTCGAATTATCCTAATTTTGATGATAAATTTTAATAATTTGATTTAAAAATTTAATTTTTGATAATTTCTACACGTTGTAGAATCGTGTATCTCTCCATAATAAGTTGTTAGACATTACTGAACACAACTATGACAGTTTGGTGACATAGTTCTAAGCAATGTTGCTACTAAGTTGCTACAATAACATTTTAAAGTTCTAACACTCTTATTGGTAAACCTTATAGTAATAAAAAGGCCATTGCACTTTTACTTTGTTTATAAAAGCATTTGGACAACCTTGTAGGACGCATAATACTTAAAAATAAATATTGGAACTGTTCTTTTAGACATTTTAGTCTTCATTCACTAAATGAGTGCACCAAAATGGAAAAAATGCATTTAAATCAGTACCTAATCTCTCAGAATTGGATGCATATGGTTATCCAAAGCTCGGGTACTTAGATCTAAATGGTATACTTCAAAACATGCCTCTATTGGAAAAAGTTAATATCGAAACAAAGGACGCTGCTCTTGGTAAAGATCAAATACAATCTATGTTGCACCCAAGACTAAAGGAACTTAGCATTAGGGGCTCAAGACTAAAAAGTGTTTCTTCAGGAACACTATCGGGAATAAAAGGTAAGAAACTGTAATAAATTCCAATATAATGAAAAGTTTATGCCGTTTATTCTATAGATTTTTCATTTAAAGACTTACCACTCAAGTTATCTGCGAAAAGAGACAGATTTGAGTATATTGCCAAAACATGCCAGATATTTATTAAGGAAGAACAGTTTAAAAACAAAAATAACCTCGCCCCTTCAACCGTTTAACTACCAGCAACACCACCTCAAAATTTTTAAATAGGAAGGGGGTCGAGTGATCATCATTTTAAAGCTCCTTACGAGTACTTTAAAACCCTGGAATATATAAAGTTAATATCTTCATCTACTATAGGATATTGAATATGTACAAAAAAGAGGGTAAAAAGGAAGTACAACGTTAAAGGGGTTTAATTATTTCATATGGTCAATGGGCCCCCAAATATTAAAAAACCGCGGAGTGCCATTTAGAGGGGTGCGTTTTTGAGAACGGGGTGAAAACAGCCCTTTTACAGTTTTTTGAGGTTAGGTGGAAAACAACGCATATTTTCTAGGTAGTAGCGTTGTATGTTGTATGTGAAGTAGTATCGATTTTGATTTTACATGTAGCACAAAACTGGGAAATCATGGTCCAAGGAATATAAACTTTTTAATAAGGAGCGCTCGATTTTTTATATTTGTCCGAAAATATAGGTTATCTTTGTGACGTCACCCTTTTAGAGGTTTTAAGGATATAAGCGGTACTTTTTAGTAACCCAGTATAATTTAATCGTTCATTTTAAAAGCAAACGTGTTTACATTTAACTTATCTTGTTTTTGAAATGAATGATGGAAACAGTTTAATAAACGGTTTTCTGCTATTTTTAAGGGTTTTTAAAAATTATTAGAGACATTTTGCACCCCTTATTTTGCAATTCCGTTGTGGTTAACGTTATTCTGAGATTGCGCAGTAACGCAAACATGATCCGTTATCGTTATTAACCATACCGGACTCCTTTAATTACGGATGAATACCGCAGAGCTTATCGTTATCGTTATTGTTAAACTGCGTGGTTGCCGGATTGTAGAAATTTTAATATCAATTATTTAAAAGGTTAAAATTTTAATGCTGTATTAATTAAAATATCATTTATACCTAGGCTCTAATTAGCGAAAAATCTATTGCATTAATAAAAATCAAATAGTGTTAAGAAATTAAAACGGACTTGCACTTTTACGGATATTCTAAATCAGTAATTAATTTAGATGTTACAATCTGGCACACTTGCTTTTTATTCTACTACCAAACCTAACCTTACTTTTTGTGTTTTGCTTATACTGTATTGTTTGCATCTACTTTAAAAAACGAAATCAACAGAAGTGTTTGCATATATTTAAATATGAATTTATATGTTATGAATAATAAAAGTAAATACTGATTTTTCGTTAACTTTAAAATGGGTGAACAACAGGCAAAAATAAGGTTATGTGTCGAAAGCGCAGACGCAAAATATATTTCTTAAAACAGGCTGCAAAATCTCTATCTTAAACTGCTGCCGTAATCGTTATGTTTAATAACGATAACCATAAGGAGGCCAAAAAACATCTGTTATTTTAAGAGGTGCAATATGTCTCTATTGATACTTACATATTTTAGGCACTCTTCTAAATAAAACATGTGGCGCACATTCAAAATATTCCGTTTTAAAAAAATATCAGTAAATAAACTTAAGAGACCGGGAAGTGAAAAGGGGTGCTGGGCGGCGTAAAATTGGTAAAACGAGTTAATGAAACTGCACATCACATGTAAAATTAAGTAAAAATTACATTTTTTCCACATATTTTTGAGAATAAAGATAAAAAATATGATAAATATAAAATTGTTAATTCATAACCTAAAAGTAAGAAAATAAACGACTAAAAACATCAGTTATACCATACTAAATATGGAAAGCATTTGGCAACATCGGCAGGATCTGATTCTATTCATGAGTAAATAAAAGAACGAATTCACACAAACTGGATTCATAAAGTGTCTCTGGTGTAATTAAAGGATTAAAAAAATACGTTGACTAACCAGAACTAACCTGACCACCCTTTATAATCCCTCTTTTATTATTAAACATTTATACAACGTTGCCAATTGTCCATAATAAAAGTGGACAAATGCCAAAAAAAAAACATTTTTTTATTATAAAAAAATATATAAAAAAAAATCATAAGTGCGCCTTCATATTATTATTAAGGACAACTAATAGATAACATGTACGTCAAATTTTTTTAAAAAATCGTTAAAATAGCAGAAAACCGTATACTAAATATTTACCTGAATGATTCAGTTATATGTATAAAATTTATACAAATATTGATTTTTAGGTCCTGAAGTAACAATTCGATTCATGAATACTTCGCTAACGTCTCTTCCCCCAGCTCTATTTTTCCCTGTACCCAGATCATCAAAAACGACTCTAGACGTAACAGGAAATCAGTTGACTACTTTAAGTACCCAACTGTTATCAACTCTAGAAGATAGAAGAGGGGATCTTAAGCTAGTAGGTTTGCAATCGAATCCTATTATATGTGATTGTAACTCGAGAGCCTTAAGAAGATGGCTGCCCTTGCATATGACCACAATAAGATGTGCTGGACCTTCCTATTTAGCTGGTACGTATACTGTCCTGCTACTAAAATACGCTTCTGGACAAAAAACCGGACAAAGAAGGTTTTGTCAAAATTCAATCTTAAATAACTTGAGTTTCTAGGTGAGTCCCAGATCGTTGCTCTTGATATATCTAAAGCTTTCGACCAAGTCTAGCATGACGCACTTCTTAATAAACTTCCCTCCTACGGTCTTCCAACTAAACTCTGCTCTTGGCTCTCCAGTTATCTTTCTAATCGACGTATATCAGTCATTGTTGATGACCACTCTTCAAGCTTTCACGAAATTAATGCTGGAGTGCCTCAGGGTTCAGTACTAGCACCAACTTTGTTCCTTCTTTACATTAACGACCTTCTTTCTTCCACAACCAATCCCATTCATAGTTATGCTGACGATAGTACCCTTCACTCCACTTTTCAGGTTCCCAAACCAATCTCTCAACCTGACTTAGAAAGCAAACGCAGGGCGATGCAGATATCTCTTTCACAGGATCTCAATTTTATATTGGATTGGGGCGCCAAAAATCTCGTTCAATTTAATGCATCCAAAACACAATCGTGTTCCTTGTCGCGAAAAAAATCATCAAACCAATGACCTTTTATCCTTTACAGCATCAAACACTCATCCTTTGCTTATGAGTGGCCAGGTTTAGCAGAGCGGGGACACATTTAACCTTGTGGGCGTCACATTTGAGAATAACCTTTACTGGCATAAACACATTGTGTCTATAGCCACCGCGGCTTCAAAAAGCTTGGATTTCTTTTCCGAGCCAAAAGTATGTTTCTTCTTCCAATTTATACACTTTGTATGTGTTCTAAATTCGACCCTCTCTGGAATATTGTTCTCATGTCGGGGGAATGGCATCCCCTACAACCCTCGGCATTCTTGATGCCATTCAAAGAAGGGCTGTTCGTCTTATTAATGATCCTTTACTTACTCAAAGACTTCCTTCTCTTGCCCATCGTCGAGCTGTGGGAGATCTATCGCTCTTCTATAGATACTTTTACGGCTTCTGCTCCGACGAATTATCCAGTATAGTCCCTCCTCTTGCAGCTCCCAACAGAGAAACTCGTGGTGCCGCGCGTATGCATCCCTATACGGTTCAATTGGACAGGCCCCGAACTTCCCATTTCGTTCGTACTTTTATCCCTAGAGTTTCTAGACTGTGGAACCTACTGCCAGCGGAGGTCTTTCCTTCCCCCAAATCTTCAAGTTTTTAAGTCCCGTGTTAACAAACTTCCTCTTACCCTGCTTAAGACACCCACGGTAAGTTAATATTTAGGCTTTCAGCCTTCGTGGATTGTCCAAAGATAAAAAAAACACTTTTTGGTTTTTAAACGATTTTAATAATCTTTTCGTCCAGTAATCGCATTTTTTATCAAGATTATTTTTTTACATGGGTATTGCAAAAGTTTTATAGGATAAGGTGTTATTCATGGAATAGTTCTATTTTGACTCAAATTTTTGACACTCAGTGGAATATTTTAACGTCACAATTTTTTACTAGTATATTGAATTAAATTGAAGCCTCATCTTTTCTTACCATTTCTATTTATAATTTATATCGGTATCTCTATTCTAAAAGCAAACACAAATTTTTAAATAGACAATGAAATTATGGTGTAGTTATACTTTTCAACCTTTTTAATTTTTTTATTTTTTACTGTCATTATATATATAATAAAACTAAGTTGATAAAATGTGCGTGCCGATAAAACTTGAAAGGGAGTCCCGATACGATAAAGGGACTTATATAGTGTGATAGCCCTTTATCCCCCTCGAACAAGAAAGTTCCCGTTTTACCCTAAAGGGCGTATTTTTAAAGATATAAGAACTCTTCCAACCCTTCAACTTGGAAATTAAGTGTAGTGGCGCCATCTGTTGTCGAGTATTTGAACTTCATTCAGAACAACGATTATTTGGGTCTCATATCAACTCCCGAGCGAAGCCGAGAATCAATGCTAGTAAAAAATAAATACACACATTAGTTTGTTAAGTTGGTTTTGTAGTTTTCAAATCAGTAATTGGATTTTTGTTATCTTTTAAGATGTACAGGGTATGACAAAAAGTGTGATTTCAAAAAAGAAATAACAACACATACACATTTTTCCAAGAATTTTAATTCAAATTTTTTTTTATGCTTGTAGGGAAACTTCTTGTTGAAATTGGTGATGACGAACTAACTTGTGATCCGAAAAAATGGTACAACGAACATCTACGCAACCTTCAACTTCAATTTTAACGGATTCTGGTAGATTGCAGAAAAAACAACAGAACCCGATATAATCTGGTCGATGCCACCCACCGAGAAAACCCAACCTAAGGTGAAAACTGCTTCGACCGGTCAATCTACACTCAATAATGACGATACATTAATTATTGGTATTGTTGGAGGAGTGGTGGCGTTTATTGCTATTTTAATTATTATAATTTGTATTATAAGGTAAGTGACTTTTAATAGTTATTGGCATTACTTTATGGTTTTAGCATTTTTACATCAATATGTACTTTACAAAAAAAAAAAATATTGCCATTGGTTCATTATCTGGCTGATCAAATATTTTACGAAAAAGAATTTTAAACATCCAAGACCAATGCTTATATAGTTTGTTGCAAGATATATGTATTACAAGAGGAGAAATGGCACAAAAATTTTTTTAAATTTTAAAACGAATTTTTGGGAAAACTGGTTGCTTGGTCCAAAACTAATAAATACAAAATTTTACTCCAATTGGTATTATACAGAGCCCAGGAACTAACTACATTTATTTTTTAAAATAGGTCTGGCATGCCGCACTTCTTAATAAACTTCCTTCCTATGATCTTTCACCTAAACTCTGTACTTGGCTCTCTAGTATATCAGTTATTGTGGAGGGGCCATTCTTCAAGCTTTCACCAAGTAAATGCTGGAGTCTCTCAGGGCTCAGTTTTGGCACCAACGCTGTTTCTTCTTCACATCAACGACCTCTCTCGTCCACAACTAATTCCATTCATAGTTTCGCCGACGATAGTACCCTTCACTCCAGTTTTCAGGTTTCCTAAACCCATCACTAAACCTTGACTTGGAAAACAAACGCAGAGGAGCAATGTAGAATATCACTTTCGCAGGATCTTAATTTAATATTGGATTGGGGCACCAAAAATCTCGTCCATTTTAATGCATCCAAAACACAATCATGTTCCTTGTCGCGAAAAGAGTCATCAAATACTCATCCTCTACTTATGAGCGGCCAAGTTCTTACAGAGCAAAGACACCTTAAATCTTGTGGGCGTCACATTTGAAAGTGGCGTTAACTGGCATAAACACATTGTATCTATAGCCACGGCACCTTCAAAAGCTTGGATTTCTCTTTCGAGCCAAAAAGTATTTTTCCGCTTCTAATCTATACACTTTATATGTGTCCCAAATACGACCTCTTGGGGTCATTATTTGGTTAAAGTGTATAGATGAAGCAGACTCTTTTGGCTTTCATCAAACTTTCTGCAATAATACCTTGTCTGTTTATATAATTAACACATAGCACCTGAAATGTGACAGGTAAGATGTCTTTTTATAAACTGACGCTCATAAAGTAGGGATAATGTCTTTGTGACTCTTTCGCGACAAAGGCTATGTTATGATGCATTAAATGGACGGCTATCTGTGTGCGAAAAGATCCTGCAGTGATATCTTTGCAGCTCTCTGCGTTTGACACGAAAACTGGGTGAAGAGCCCGCATGATATGGTGAAATTAGTTGACAGTCAGTGAGCCTGAGTTTCCGGCATTTACTGGTGGCTTTTTGAAGCCGCAACAACTGATATACTAGTGATCATAAGGAAGAGGTTTATTAGCTGTACAAAGGTAGATAATGATTAAGTTCTGGTAGTAATGATTGGTAAGAATTTTGTATTTATTTGAACCAGCCTTTCAATTTTCCCAAAATTCGTTTTAAGAGGCCCCCAAAGAAATTTTTGTGCCATTCCTCTTGTATACGTATATCTTGCGGCAAACTACTGCGGTCTTGAATAATTTAAGAACTTTCTCAAATATTTGATCAGCTTTCTTATTTTTTTATTATATTGATAATGAAAATGCTAAATCAAAGTAATACTTAATAACAGAATCACTTACCATATAATACAAGTATAATAGTGGTAATAAACCACCACTCCTCAACAATACCAATAATTAATGTCGTCGTGTGGTGTGGGTGACCGGTGAAGCAGTTCACCTTAGGTGGAGTTTCTCTTCGACCAGATTATATCGAGGTTCTGTTCGCAATCTGATAGTTAAGAAGTTGAGTACGATAATTCGTTGTACGCCATTTTTTCGGATCTGAATTGGTCGTCGGCTTCTAACATAAAAAAAAATTTGAATTAAGAATTAGCGGAAAAATAATGATATGTGTTATTTACAATCACACCTGTACATCTTAAGATAATCCCAATTACTGATTTAATAAAGCAATGTGTGTGTTATTTTTACTAACATTGTTCGGCTATCGAAATGAACCCAAATATCGTTGTTCTGAATGATTCAAATACTCGATCTTCCAATTGAAAAGAGGTTGAATATCTTAAAAATACGCCCTTTAAACGAAGAACTTTGCTTGTTCGAGGAGATAAGAGAGAGACTTTATCTATAAGTCCTTTTATCGTATCGGAACTCTACTCCCAGATTTTATCGGCACTTGCCTGACCTATCAACAGACACATTATATAATGACAGTAAAAAATAAAGAGTAAAAGGTGAAAAATAACTACACCATAATTTCAATTGTCTGTTAAAATTTGTGTTCTGCAAATAGTACCGATATAAATTATAGTAAATGATAGATGAAGACTTTCAATTAATTCTTGCTACTGAATACGTGATTAAACGTGTCAAGAGTGAGTCAAATAAATTTATTCCATGAATAGCACCTTTATCCTATAAACTTTTTTGCCAACCTGTAAATGTCTTGATAAAAATACGTTGTAAAATCGTTTAAGCAAAAGTATTTTCATCTTTGAACCCAATCGAGCTGGCTAAATCTTCAACTTGCAAATGAGTCAATCTTCGCCAGAAAAGTTTGTTAACACGGATCGCTGAAAGGAAGGGATCCGCTGGCGTGCAAATCACAAAACTCTAGGAAAAATGAGAAGTTCGAGGCGCTATATTACGCTGGTGAAGCAGAGGGACACTTACTGAATTAATTCATCGGGCAGAAAGCCGCAAAATATCTATAAACACAGCTTCGGCTGATGAGCAGAAGAAAGAAGTCTTTAAGTAAGGATCATTAATAAGACGACAGCCCTTTCTTTGAATGGCATCAGAATGCCGAGGAGTTATTATGAGAACTATGTTGAGAGTCGAGAATTTAGAACACATACAAAGTGACAAATGGAAAAACATACTTTGTCCGGAAAAATCAACTTTGGCGCCGCAGTAACCTGCACAATGTGTTTATGCTAGTAGATTATTCTCAAATGTGACATCCTGGAGACAATGTGTCCTCTGCTAAACCGGCGCTTTCATAAGCAGAGATGGTGTTTGATATAGCAAGATAAGATAGGTGGTTTGATGATTTTCGCGACAGCAATTTGCGATTGTGTTTGGGATAAGTGAACGGTACAACGCTAATCCAATAACAAATTGAATCTGAAAAGATTATCTGCCTTGCTTTTGCAAATGGAGTTGAAGATGATTGAAAGGCAAAGGTACGTCAGCGCAATATGAGTGAGACGGACGTGGAAGAAAGTCGATTAATATTGAAGGAACGAGTTGGTCGCCTTTGCTGAACGGTGCACTCAGCGCGTATTTCGTGGCGAGTAATGACTGACCTGCGTCATTAAGCTGGAGAGCCAGGCAGAGATTTGGTGGAAGACCGCTCAGGAGGATTTATTAAGAAGTGCGTCATCTGTCAGCTTACAGATATATCAGAGCAGCGATCTGAATACCTAAACCGAATACACAAAGACTGATTTGACAAGGCAACTAACTGTCGGCATCTTTGATGGCTGGACAATATACGTACCAGCTAGGTCCAGCACATCTTGTTGGTCTATGCAGGGCAACAAATGCTCTTAAAGACTCTCGGTTACAATCTGCTATAATTCTGGCAAGATCCCCTCTTCTATCTTCTGGGGATGATAACAGTTAATTGCTAGTAGTCGGCTGTTTCTCTGAAGTCGTTTTTGACGTGATCTGGTACGAAAGGGAAAAAATAGAGCTGAGAACGTTAGCGCTGTTCATGTAGTCAGTACTTCGGGACACAAAATCAATATTTCGTATAAGAACGTATACATATAACTAGTCATTCAGTAAATATTGTACATTTTAAAAAATTTGACATTACTAGTTGATCTTAATATAATGTATGAAGGCACACTATATTTTTTATATATAATAAAAAAATGTTTTTTTTGGCATTGTCCACTTTTAACCAACGGCGTTGTATAAATATTTAATGTAAAAGAGGGATTATAAAGGGTGGTCAGTTAATTCTGGTTGAATCAGCGTATTTTTAATCACCAGAGACACTATGAATCCAGTTTGTGTGAACTTCGTTCTTTCATGAATAAATCGGGTCTACCGTGTTACTAAATATTCCATATTTAGTATGAAGCATAACTGATGTTTTTGAGTCGTTTATTTTCTTACTTTTAGGTTGTAGTTAACAATTTTATATTTATCATATTTTTATCTTTATTCTCAAACCTGTGGAAAAAATGTATTTTACCAATTTACATGTGATGTGCAATTTCGTAACTCGTTTTACTGTTTTACCGCCTTTTGCTTCCCGATACTCTGGTTATTTACTGATATATTTTAAACAATGAGTGTACGCCGCATGTTTTGCCAGAAGAGTAACACAAAATGTGAGTATCGTAGGGCATATTGCACCTCTTTGAATGTTTTGGCCTCATATGATTACATCAGCATAACGACGGCAGTTTAAAGACCAGAGACTTTGCAGCCTATTTTTAAGCTGCGTCTTTCGAGCGCATATTACGCGCGATGCAATTACAAAAGTTAACGAAAAATCGGTATTTATTCATAACGCTAATTCATATTTGTAATGAACGCATTGATCGTTTTTAAAAACCAGATGCAAACAATACAGTAACAGAAACAAGAAAACGAAGGTTAGGTTTATTATTAGAATAAAGCTGTGATATAGATGGCTATATTAAATACACGATTTAGAAAGATATCCCGTAAAAGGCTGAGATCATTATTCTTAACATGACGGTCGTAATGACAGATTGACTGGGAAAACTGTTAAAGCATCAAAGTGTTTATGTGTAATAATGAGAACTGGCTAATGTGCCAATAATCCTTTATTTCCTAGGCAAGTTCTTCAAATAATAGAAAATTTATGAACAGTTAAATGTATTGAAGGGGTGGCAGTCTTGCAATAAATAATAAACTCCCATCTTCTTGTTTAAGAATACATGTTCCTTTGTTTTGTTTTTAAAGTTAATAAATTTTTATAAGCAATTAAAATGGGTGCCGGACTGTGCTATATTTTCCCACTATATTAATTTAATTATTTAATAGCCATTGTGTTTGTTTAAGTTAAGGACAAATAAAGTTTTACCAATTTAAAAATGCCATGTGTAATTACAAGTAAACTGTAGATATTTTATTTTTATTGAAAAAAGGTATATTGTGGAGTTTTAAAAAATAATATGGTGAAATATCGCTATCTACTGTCCGGTTGGTCGATTCTTGTGGACGAGTCTTTCAATCATCATCCAATAGAAACTGTGGTGCGAATGTTCTGCTTGGTGCGGGTAGCACTAAACCGATGACATGTTAGATTTAGGCAACAGCTTACAAGAATCGAGGAGGCGGTTATTATCATTCTCGAGTATCCTAATTTTGATGATAGAGTACAATAATTTGTTAAGTAATTTTGATGTCCCCGCGTTGTAGAATCGTGTATCTCCATAGTACTGGTCTGCAACTATGATGACATGAATTCTGGGCTAACACAATAACATTTACAAGTTCTAACACTCTTATTGGTAAACCTTATAGTAATAAAGAAAGGCCATTACGCTTTTACTTTGTTTATAAGAACGGCAACAGGCGCATATGCATGAAATATTGGAACTATTCTTTGAACATTTTAGTCTTCATTCACTAAATGAGAGATACTTAAAGTGGAAAAAATGCATTTGGAAATCGATGCCCTGTCTCTCTCAGGGTAGTGCATATATTCCCATCTGGCACGGTATACCAGATACAAATGATGCTTCCAAGCATTGCTCTATTGAAGAAGTTAATATGAGACAGGGCACTTTGCTCTTATTGTCTATGTTGCACCAGACTAAAGGAGCTTGGCGTGAGGCTCCAGGTTTTAGTGAACATTTCGGGAGCACTTATCGACCAAAGGTAATTACGATATGTGAAGAGAGTTCATGCCGATTTATTCTATGAATTCGTTGCCACTCAGGGTCATGCTGCGAAAAGACGAATTTGGTATATTACCAGAGAGCATGCTGTACATGTAA
>JACEGR010009684.1:0-24505 GCA_014170235.1 Listronotus bonariensis
GTAATCATAAAAGTAAATGTAAAGAAGATTTAAATGTCACATTATCTCCATCCATAGAAAACCTGAAGAAATTGAAATGCTTAAATGTAATGAATGTAATTACAAGAAATATAAATTCAAACGAGATTTAAAAAAACACCTTATTAACCGTCATACAAAATCCTAAAGATATGGAAATGCACCGATGTAGTGAATGTAATTATGAAAGTAACATAAGGTGGTTTAAAAAAGACGCCTGCCCATTCTCCACCAAAATCCCAAAGATGTCGCCATGTTTAGATGCAGTCAGTGTAATTTTAAAACTCCTTACAAGCATCATTTAAAACTGCACGAAGCTCGTCATAAAAATTCTAAAAACCAAGATGGTAAAATGTAATAAAAGTGTGATTATAAAGCTCTTGGCAAAAATGGGTTAAGCAGCACATCATTCCGGTATAAAAATCCACAAGCATTATTATCTTTAAATGCGGTTAGTGTTATTGTCAAACTTCTTACAAATGTGCTGGCAATGAATCACAGCTTCGACATAAAAATTCTACGAGAACTAGCTCACCACCTCGCTGCCATATCACTCACTTGCCACTTCGGTGCGCGCCTTGCCTAACGTGAATACCCGCATGTAAACATTTCCTTTATTTCATAATTATGTACAATACATAAATAGAAATAGCGTCAAATAACAAAAAGAAAAAATAAATCTATAATTACAACATGGCTCTAGCTCCTATAAAGTATTCTTCTAAATCATAAGGTTCTATGTCGATCAACATTTTAAATATACTTTTTTTAAATTTCTTAAAATTATCTATACGTTGCACTAGAGTAGGTAAAGAATTATATAGTCTAATACAATTATAATAGGCCCCTTTTTCAGTTAAAGCCAATCTATGTCTTGGGTATATGTAATTTTGTGATCTTGTTGGATATATTGTTTGTGACTGACTATTGCTAAACAAGTGCTTATGTTTATAAAAAAATAACAGGCATTCCTGGACATACATTGCATAAACTGTTAATATTTTGTTTGCTCTAAACTTTCCCCTACATGTTTCCCTAGTGTTAACCCCAAGAATTGTTCTTAATGTTCTTTTTTGACATATTAAAATTCTATTTAAATTGCTACCACACCCATAAAAAATTATACCATATCTAATATGGGATTCAAAATTTGCATGATACAACATTATTCTAGTTTGTACATCTAGATATTTACACAATACTCTAAAGCTATAACACACTGAGTTCAACCTTTTTTCCATAAGTTCCACGTGTTCATCCCAAGAAAGTGCATTGTCTAAAACAACACCCAGAAACTTGGCACTGGAGTCCAAATCTAACTCTAGACCATTGACATTAATTGTTTGTGGTTCTTCTCTTCTTCCGCGACTTGGTTTGAATATCATAATGCTGGTTTTAGAACTATTTAACACTAATTTATTTTTAGAGAACCAATTGTCTGCCTCCATCATTAGTAAGTTTGCTTTATCAATAGCCGTTGTTGTGCTCGATGCACTTACCAAGAGATTAGTGTCATCTGCATAGCTTGTAATAGTACTACCCCCCTGTTTATTCAGTATTTCAGAGATGTTATTTGTATAGATAACAAATAAGAGTGGGCCGATAACACTCCCCTGTGGTATACCAATTGTCAGTTCTGATTTTTTGACCAAGCCCGGTTATTCCCTTTCCCTATAACAATTTGTTGATGCCTCCCGGACAAATAAGAGACTATCCACCTTAGTGCTGTTCCCCGAATGCCATACAGCTCAAGTTTCTTTATAAGTATTTCGTGATTTAAAGTATCATATGCTTTTGACAAGTCGAGGAACATCCCCAAGGTTACATTCCCATCCTCTAAGGATCTTATAATGTGCTCAACAAACTGAAAAATCGCTGTCTGTGTGGATCTGCCTGTAATAAAGCCGTGTTGTGATTCATTAAGTAGTTCATTTTCAATCATAAAATCCATAATTCGTCTACACATAATGTGTTCAAATAATTTAGAAAATGATGGAAGCAAACTAATTGGTCTATAGTTGTTGATGTTTGTATTATCACCTTTTTTAAATATAGGGACTACGACAGCTAGTTTCAGTTGATCAGGAAAAATACCAAACTTCAGAGAGTTATTAACAATGTAAACTAGAGGTTTAACAATTACCTGTGCTATGTTTTTTAGCAAAGAAGTTGATATTTCATCATGACCACTGCTAGTTTTATTTTTTAATTTATGAGTTATTTCCAAGATCTCAGCGGTAGTGACCAGTTTAAGAACAATAGACTCTGGATTACGATGTATAAAAGAGTTAAACGGGATGTTGTCCAAATTAGCTGAAATCTTGGATACAGAATCCAGCCAGTGGGCATTAAACTTATTTGCCACATTTTCTGGATCACCATCTATGTTTATATCATTATTTTTGATTTTCCGCTAATTTCATTGACAATTGCCCATACACTTTTGTGTTTATTATCAGAAGTTTTCAAACGCTCCGAAATCTCATTCTTTTTGCATTTTAAGAGTAAAGAGTCATACTTCTTTTTCTTTTCACTATACAAAGATTTATATCTAATATTTATATTTTTTAATACATATAATTTATCTAATTGTTTTTTACATTCTCTAATCTCCGGGTTTTTCAACATGTGTTTTGTTTTTTTACGGTTGTTAATTGGAACTTTTTTAATGGAAAACAGTTATTAAAGTGTAGCAAAATAATTTTTATAAATTCATTCCATTGATCGTTTACAAGAGAATTATCTAGAGAATATATTTTGTTCCAACATATTTCAGATAGCCTTTTTTAAAGGTTAATATATTGTTTTTAGAAAAATTTCGTTTAAAGATATGTTGGTTGGGCTTCTTATTAAATTTTAGTGTTATTTTTTGTGCTGTATGATCGGAAATGTGAGAATGCAAAACCTCTGATGTAAAATTACTCTTAAAATTGGTTAATATGTTGTCAATGCATCTCTGACTGGATTCTGTAATCCGTGTTGGCGCATTAATAGTGTGATATACATTAAATGAATTAGCAATAGACATAATATTTAGCATATTTTTGTTTTTCAACAAAAAATCTACATTTAGGTCTCCACAAATAATGATGTTATTTTTATTATTCATATTCAGCAATTCTTCCAATTTATCTTGGAATATTTTAATATCGCCATCTGGCGGCCTATACAACGAAACTATGACTATCTTACTACTATTAATTGTTACCTCACAACTACAACATTCAAAATGATTTTCTAAGCCTAATTTATTTACATCTAGTCTTACTTTATATTTACAACCATTTTTAACATAAATTGCACAACCACCATGTCTATTTATTCCTGCTCTACAGAAACTTGCTGCGAGATTAAAGTCTTTTATATTATAATGAGGTAACTGTTCACTTGTTTTCCAGTGTTCTGTGGCACATAAAACTACACAATCTTTTTGCTCTTCCAGAAAGTCATCCAAAAGGTTGACACTATTTCCAATGGATTGTAAGTTCTGATGGATTACACTAATTTTGTCAGTACACAGAGGGCTTATGTGTTTTTCTCTTCCTGAATTGTTATGACTTCCGGCTTGGGAGCCCCTAATTCTGTGATAAAAAAGGTTTATCATCTTGGCTACTATCATAATTTGTATGTTGCCGATGCCTTTCAAGTTTTGTAAATATGCAGGACATTTTGGGTCTCTGGCCGTATGTATTCTGTCTTTAAGTTTCATGCGTTTTGCAATTTGGACAATCTAATGGAGTATCTTCAGAACATTGCCTTCCTTCATGTTTTCCACCACACTTGTGGCAACATAATTCACCTTTGCAGTATTTGGCCACGTGACCAAAAAGCAACATTTATAACACATAGCCAAATTATTGTATTCTTGGACATATGCCCTGGTTAAGTCAAAGCTTAGGTTATCGTTTTTATTATCCACTTAAATATTACTGGATTTGTTTGCAATATCCAGTTTTCCTTGTTTTTATTTCGGCATTCCTTTTTGGCAATAAATTTAATTTTCTCTTCTATACCCTCTCCAAAAACTACTTGCATCTGAGGGTTATCCATTACAAGTTCTTTTATAAAGGTTTGTGCGTCATACCCTTTTACTATCCCCGTTATCATAAACATGGGATCGGTGTTCTCTATTTCTTTTATTTCCAGTTCACTATGACTTTCTAATATTTTGTGCCACTTTTTTTGTTGGGATTCATTATGACACTCCACAATAACTGCACCACTGGGTAGATCTTTAATATTCTTAAAATTTTCCGGAAAATCGCCATTTTTGCTATGCTTTTGTTTAATTTCTTTTAATAATTTTCTTGGGTTACCTTCTTCTTTCCAGTCTTATTATCGTTTCATGTTTTTCCTTTGTGGAGGCGTAACCCATTTCTCCGTAGTGATTGTTTGGTTCGTGTTTCCATTTAATTTTGTAATAGTACTGTAGGTTTTTCTTTTTCTCAGGAATTTCGTACTGTCTTTCATTTAAATAGGAAACGTCTAATGATGTGGAGACCTTGGGTAAAGGTGGAAATGAAGGGAAAAGTGTAGTTCTGGTTTGTCTGTTTATTATTATCAATTTTTTGGCGAAGGATGTAGTTCTCTTTTTCCAGCTGTCCTACTTTGTAGACAAGAGTAGTCACTATCTTATGTACATTAAATGTCGCCTTTCTCATTGCTGAGAGGTCCTCATTATTAAATTCTACGTTTTCTGCAAAACAATGGATGGTTTCTAAAGCTTCCAATATTTTGTGAAGATTACTACCCGCACCATCTTCCTCATTCACGTTCAAATGCTGGTTTAAGTTTTTTCTTCATCTTCAAACTCTATGTTATTCTTTTGCGATGCCACACTATCATCTGTTTGTTTCCGGATTTTTGTCTCTCTTCTATTCCAGTGGGGCTTGATTCTGATCGGAGCCGTTTTTGTGATGCGGGATCAGTCATTTTATCTGTTTTATCTGATTTGGTGGGCGTTCGTGAAATTGACTTTCTTGGCAAAAATATTTCCTCTGAATTATTTTTTGGTCATCTAATAAATAATTATTTACACCTACGCCTATGGTATCATTTAGAATTGTTATTGTTTATTGTACTTTGGTGAATAAATAAATAATATTATTTATGTTTACCTACATTATCTGTTATTATGTCCAAATTTTATGATTAGTCAATATTTTTCCAAAACATTAAGATAAGATAGTAATGCCACCAATAAATTTTGAAGCAACAAATTACCACTAAACTTGTCGAGTTAGCTTGAATTTGGGGATTTGTGGAATAAATAAAACACTATATTATGCAAATTAAAACAATATATAATCTTTAAAAGTAAAATAATAATAGGTATTCCATATCTGTACCTAAAAAAACTATTTAATTTTTTTTTATATAAAAGTATTAAATATTAAAACATTAATATTTTTATAATAAATAACAAAAAATTAATGCTAAAATCAATGCTTAGGTATTCTTAAATGTAGTTAATTAAAAATAACAACAAAAATTTAAGTTTTCATAAGTTTATTTACAAATCAATCTTGTATTGAATTCCATAAGAACAAAAAGTGCACAAGTGTATTTCACTTCTCTTTACCTGAACACACAAAGAAACATAGACCTCATGCACTATTTTAACCAATAATATTCGTCATTTCAACATTCGCCAAAAAACTTATATCTAATCATATCACATCTTCCACTAAAACACCCTATCTTGATATCCACTATCTTGCACAGCGGAAGTTGTGGGCCTTGGCATAGAATGATGTCTACTGATTTGCGTTGCTCTTCTTTGCCGGCGCCAGAAACTCAAACATACTCTGTGTGTGATTTGCCAACATCTTCCCCAACTCGCATGGCATGGGGTCCATCCAGAAAAGTCGTGGTTCAAAGCTGTGTCTGCATCTGCACGTTTTGAAGGGTCTAACATCAAGAGTTTGTCCAAAAGGTCAATGGCATAGGGGTCTTTCATGTGGGGTTTCAGGCGTTCCTTGACCTGGTTGTAACAAAAAAGTGTTAAAAAAGCACCTCATAAGTACTGTACAGGGTGGCTCGAATTCGACGCTCATCATTGGGATTTCGGAAACCGTAAGAGATACAGGATCGGTTAAATGGAGGCAAAGTTGCGCAATTTGATGCTCAATAAATGCCGTTTTGCGTTTTAAAAATTCCGAGTACTCCGAAGATATTCGAAAAAACCGGAATTTTCAATTTTGGTTTCTATTGTTTCCTGGCTATATTTGTTAAGACAACTTCAAAATGAAAAACACGTTTTCATGGCCACTTTTTCTGCTCTATAATTCAGTGTGATTAAATATTGAATCTGACGTTTCGGCTTCTGGCGATAAATCATCAACTTAATTTTTTTAAATACGGACCTGATATTTTTTTCCAATTTAATTAAATCCTTTCATCACTCTTAAAACACTATATATCGCCACTTTGATATTTGCCGACGTTTCATACAGAAAATTCCATCACCAAAATATTGCATATTTATTTCACCATAATACGACCCTGAATTACATTTTTAGGTGAGAAGGTAAAAGAGAGTCGACTTATTATTATATATCGCTGTAATCTTTTTTATTGCAACTCATTGATATCTAACAGCGGAAAATACTTTATTAAAGGAAAATTTTATGAATATTAGACATAAGATACAAAAAGGTAGACAACAAATCAGCTTACATAAACAATTTGTAATACTATCTTGATGCTCATATTAAAAATAAACATAATTTAATCACTATTATAAGTGTTCAAAGAGATAACCTTCCGCCTCCATGCATTTTCTTGCTTTGCTTTGTATTTTTAATATAGCTCGATTAATTGTTCTCGCAGGAATGGCAGCCACTTCCTTTATCAAATTTTGTCGTATTACTTAAAGGTCGTGAGGTACATTTTTAAATAAACGGTTCTTAAGATATCCCCAAAGAAAATAATCTAGGGGACTAAGATCTGGCTCCTAGCGGGCCATCTTGCAAAACCATTTATTAGGAAATATATGGTAAAGGAATTGAGCTACTTCCCTTCCATTGTGGGCAGGAGCTCCGTCTTGCTGCCACCATATTTCTCGACATACTGCCAAAGGTTAATTATCTAGGGCGTCTAAGACATCATTCCTAATTAAATTTAGATATTGTTCAGTAAGTTAAGGTCCCTTCGTAAACGAAAGGTCCAATAATTTTGTTCCTCCACATACCATTCCATACATTAGATGAAGTTCTCCCTTGAATTCGTACCTGCTGGTTAGTTTCTGTTAATAAAGTAATTTCCACTGTTAGATATCAATGAGTTGGAATAAAACATTATGAATATGTAATAAGTTTATTCTCTTTTTACCTAAAAATGAAGTTCAGGGCCGTATTATGGTTAAATAAATATGCAATATTTTGGTGATGGAATTGTCTGTACGAAACGTCGGCAAATATCAAAGTGGTGATATATAGTGTTTTAAGAGTGATGAAAGGATTTAATTAAATTGAAAAAATACCAGGTCCGTATTTAAAAAAATTAAGTTGATGATGGTCGCCAGAAGCCGAAACGTCAGATTTAATATTTAATCACACTGAATTATAGAGCAGAAAAAGTGGCCATGAAAACGTGTTTTTATTTTGAGTTATTTTAACAAATATAGCCAGGAAACAATAGAAACCAAAATTGTAAATTCCGGTTTTTTTCGAATATCTTCGGAAGTACTCGGAATTTTTTAAACGCAAAACGGCATTTTATTGAGCATCAAATTGCGCAACTTTGCCTCCATTTAACCGAGCCTGCATCTCTTACGGTTTCCGAAATCCCAATGATGAGCGTCACTGTCTCTTAAAAACATATTAGGTTTGCAGCACTGATTCCTTATGCCAAAATATTAAGATTAAATCAAACATACCAACATCCAAAAGTTGATGATATGAAAGATACAGGCTGTCAAAGAAAAAAAAAAAAAAGAAGTTTTGAATATTGTAAAAACTTGGTACCTAAGGGTTTTTTGACATTAACTTTTCAGATCTGATACCAACTTTTTGTGCAAACTAGAGGATGCTACCTACACTACTTTCAATTTCTTTAAAATTTGAACTT
This sequence comes from Listronotus bonariensis, assembly GCA_014170235.1. Taxonomy (NCBI): domain Eukaryota; kingdom Metazoa; phylum Arthropoda; class Insecta; order Coleoptera; family Curculionidae; genus Listronotus; species Listronotus bonariensis. Next base: position 8,089 of record JACEGR010009684.1, read on the forward strand.
TTTTAAAGCTACCCTGTACCTACCATGTAAACTTCTATGCTTTCTACACAAGAAAGGTATACTTTGAAAAGAATTGGCCCTGAGCATTAAGATATTTATGTTTAAATTGTTTAGTGCAAACCAAAAAATACCATTAATTTACAGAGTATTAGCTATACCTACAAGTGCCACATCATATAGAATGGTTTAATTTATTCTGCCATATACTTTTTTGGTTTCCTCACTAAACATCTTATAATCAAACAATTAAATAAAAAGTTCACAAGTCAAAAATTTCTAGATACCGAGCTTCATTATAATTTTCTTAAAATGTATCAAAAATAATTATCAAAAATAAATTTAAAACATTTTCTTTCATTTGGGCAACCTTGTACCTTCCTTATCTTAATATGTTGGCATTAAAAAATCTGTAGTTTCTCTGAGAACTATGAATTAGCAGACACCCTGCATACTAGAAGAAGAAAAACAGTGTCAATAAATACTAGGTGAGTTATAGTAGATAGCAAAAAAAGTTTCCATATTAAATTTAAATTTCCTACAAAATGGAATTGGTTTAAAACAAAAAGAAAAAAAAATGGACAATCAAATGATCTTAACTTTTAAACATACTTTTTAAACAGAAACCAGATTTAGATTGTTTAGACTAGATGAAGTTTACATTTTAAACAAAAAAAATGTTTACATCAATTTCTCTTTAATCCTTTTTTTCTTTTATGACAACCCAAGATCCATGTATCAAGTGTCATTGCTTGCAGTTTTAGAAATTTTAAGTATAGAAGAACGAGTGAAAGATTAGTTATCTCACCTTTCTTTTTTGTTCTTGTGGTAGCTCCATCTTCTTATAGAGTCCCAAGTTCTCAACTCCAGGCCAACTTTGTGGATTAATTGAACCACAGAGCTGTGAGATCAAGGTCAACTGCTGTTGTTCACTATTTCCCTATAAAGAAACGAGGGGAAAACCTTTTATAAATGCGTTCACTGCAAATATTTTAAGTCTTCAACACTAACTTAACATTACTTAATTCAAAAATATTTATCGGATTCTAACCTGCATAATAGGGGCTTCTCGTCCATATTTCAGCCATGATACGATCCCTGCTCCCCACAGATCAACCTGGAGGTCCATAATTTCTCTCTCCTAAAAGCAATTCTGGAGGTCGGTACCACAGTGTTACAACTCTGTTTGTGAATCTAAGAGAAAAGAAAGAATTATTTTTTGTATATAAAAGTTTTTCATAGATTTTAGAGCATACAAAACATTTTATTACCATTTAGAAGTAAAAATAAAAAATCAGGTGTCAGGGAAATAGATAGAATACTTTGGAATACCTTTTTCTTTGTGTTTCCTTCAACCATGAAAAAAATAATCATTTAAAAAAACATACTGGTTTTGATTGGTCAATAACTTGTTTATATATTTATTTATATGCATAACAAAGCTTTAATCCCAAACTTTGTTCAGAAGAAACCTGTGTTCAAGTCCGTCGAATCCCTTTAAGAAATTGGAAGACACGCATTATCCTAATAAAGCATGGGAAATCTCGTAAAATCTAATATACTTCTTTACTAGGTATAACAATGGTAAACATATCTAGAGCAGACTCACCTATTTGCGAGTCCATTTTTATTAGTACTAAATGCTCTAGCTAATCCAAAATCAGCTAATTTAAGAACACCATTCTTCGTAATCAACACATTCCGCAGCTTTCATGTCCCTATGAAGAATTTTATTGTAATGAATATAATAAAGTCCGTTTAGTAACTGTTGAAGTACTTTTAATTTCACCTAAACTAAATTTAACGTTAACATTTGAAAGAAGTCCTGCTAAATCATGCTCACAGAAGTCGAGACACTAGATAAAATGTTGACCCTATGTTTATTAGCAGCTGAAGCTTTTAGTTCTACAGAATTTCAATTAAATTCACCACGAATACTTCTTGAAGCCACATTTCTTAGAGAACACCCAACTGTTTCACTAGATTTTATAAATTTGCAATAATATTTTTTTATTTTTGTTACAAAATCGAGGACAAAACTTGGAAAGCGAAAAATAAACGAACAAACACTTATTAACATAACCTCACAAAGAAATGTCATTTCTGTCACAGAACAAAATACGGTTAACGGTTATCTTACGTTCGAACGGTTTTTTGTATGAGAGTTAGATTGAGATGTATTCTAACGTTTTAAATCGTAATAACACGAAAGAAGGCCTTTAGACCAATGTCTTATCTTTTAGTAATTTTATTTGTTTTCACGTTGATAGTGCTTCTGGTGTTTTGCTGTCCTTAGTTAAAACGTCCTCACTACATTTTTAAAAATGTTGGCCTATATGCATATACCATTTATTCTATGCATTATTTATCTATTCTCCCAAGTACTTAACAAACGTCCTAACTTCATTTAGTGTATCTCTTTACCTTGTAGAATCCATTCTGAACCCTTTCTCTGACCTGTCTAGTGTCAAGAACGGTTCTACAAACATGAAAAAATGTAAAAAAATTGTAAAGCGAACACTTATGGTGTCGTTCCGCGGTTCTGGAGCTTAAAAGGAATACAGCAATTGACACAACATACACAATGACAATGAAGTTAGGACGTTGTTAACCTGGAGAGAATAGATAAATAATGCCTGAAATATCTGGTATCTGCATATAGGCGGACATTTTTTAAAAAACGTTGTTAGGATTAGGACGTTTTAACTAAGGACGACAATGTTGTGGCTCTTTCTGTCATGATGGTTGATGGAACGAAAGATGAAAAACCGATTAGAACGGAGAACGGCCACAATAAACTGGACGCAGCGTCACGGTATGTAGATTACGTACGGTTGCCTCGTAACCCTTGCAACATGGCGGACTATACGTCATGAGAAGGGGTTTAGACATAAGCGAGACCGGGGATAGCTTGGGTCAGGGACGTGAGGGTGTGAGAATTACTGATTTCGGTTGGCAGTTCTGTTTCAAGTTGTCAGTATTATCAGCTGATGACAGAGTCGTGCGTTGTCGAAGCTTTTATTGTTTGGTAAAAGGCTCTGCTATTTTCGTTTCGGTTGTTTATTTTCGAGTTGTAAATGTTTGTTGTTAGTTTATAGAGATTTCATATTTTATTGGTTCTAACTGTTTTTATTTTAGTAATTTTTATAGTGTTTAGTCTTTAGTGTTGTTCATTGTTGTACATTATGAAGAAGTGTAGTGTCGAGGGTTCTAGTTTTGTTTATATATTTTTTTAGTTGATGGTTATTAATTAAAATACGCCTGGCGATACTTTCCACCTTTGTATGTGATTATTTCTGTACAATAAGGATTATTTTATTATTAATATTATACATGAGTATTTTTAAAGAAAATAAAGCAGAGTTAATAAATCAGTTTTGTGTATTAGTCATTATAGATACAAAAATATAAATACTGTTAAGTTTTTCAAATATGCTTCAAATTAAAAGTTATTTAGTTATGGGTACTTTAAAAATATTATATAACAATATAAGTTTTAAAATTAAATTTAAAATTTTGTTTTTTTTTTCAAAGAAAGGTACCTAATTAAATCTTAAACAGTTTTCAGGTATTATACCCTATATGTCCTTAAAATTTTAACAAAACTAAATATAGCTGCCGTCCTTAGTTAAAACGTCCTAACTATATTTTTTAAAATGTTGGCCTTATATGTAAACAAGGTATTCTATGCATTATTTATCTATTCTCCCAGTTACGACGTCCTAACTTCATTGACGCAACACAACAACAATAAAGTTAGGACGTTGTTAACTTGGGAGAATAGATAAATAATGCATAGAATAACTGATAATATATATGCATATACGTAGTAGTAGTGTAGGCCAACATTTTAAAAAAATGTAGTTAGGACGTTTTAAAGCCTACTGTCCATGAGAGCGGCTTTCGCTCGCGGATAATAATTCAGCGTTGTGATTGGCGGGAAAAGCATTTTAAATTTTCACTAACCAATCACAACGCTGAATTATTATCCGCGAGCGGAAAACCGCTTTCATGAACATCCGGCTTAACTAAGGACAGCAGTGTAATTTGGAACCATGTACCAACTGTTGTAAAGAATATAATTTCTGAGAAATTACAAATAAAAGGTTTCCTCTATGTAATAAACAAGCAATATTAGTTACGCATGTTTACATGTCCGTATTTAGTTAGATTGTCTCTTCGTCACATTGCATATGTCTTATATGTTATTTAGCTCAACCGGTAGGTATATAACAAATAAGGAACCAGTTATTTATGTACATACCTATACAAAGTTTTTATAATGGTTTTTGAATAAATGAAATAATTATTTAATTACATTTATAGTTTAATTATAACTTATGCATATTGATATAATCTAATAAACTTTTTTATAACGTACAGTTCTTTTTTGTTTCCTCCTTAATTCTACGCCACTGATCTGCCTCAAAATCAAACATGGCCGAAAATGGCCCGACTTGACGTCACAGCCAGGCTAGCCAATATGACGAATGTCGTGACCTTATCTCAACCCGTCAAGTTTTTTAATGGCGTCTAGTTAGTATACTGGATGTGTGATTTATTTATTTTTATTTTTATATATTGTAGGGCTCATTTTAGGTTAGTTTGGTATGAAATTAGCTGCCTGTGTAAGCGCCATACAACAGAAAGTCGTAATCTTCTGAGCAATGGACTGCTCAAAGCCCATTTCCACCAGCACTGTCTTAGGGGATCCTTAACGCTAGGTAGATAATATTTACATAAAATCTTTTCTCCAACCTAGCTCTGGGAATCCCCTATGAGGATTGGTGGAAATGGGCATAAGAATGCTAAGCGCTGTTCTAGCTTCTGGGAATTTAACGAGAGCGTACCTATTAAAAGACCGTTACGCAAAGGCGTACGCGCGCCGGTTACCGGCTGAGTTAGCTAATGCTATGACGTCATCGTCTATAATAGAGCACATACCACCCTAGAAGCAGTCTTTCCGCTTTGTGTAGTGCCAGTCGTACAAAAAACAGCATCGGATATGAGACAGGTTTACCGGTACAGAGTGCTACTTATCTCCAGGGCCGGATTTAGAGGCATGGGGCCCTGGAGCAATGAGCCATCTGAAGGGGCCCCTCAAGGTAAAAGTAAATAAAATTTTGTGATTGAAAAAAAAATTGAATAGCAAAAAAAAGGTCCTCATCTATAAATAAGTATATAATGGAAATTCCAAAAAAGGAAAAAAAGGTCCTCGACAATAAATATGTATGGGATACTTGCCCCGCCTGCCCCCCAGTTTTTTTGATGATAAAAAAGCGAACGTTGGTATAAAAATATGTACAACTTTCTATATTACGGCTATTTACAATATAACAATATTTATCAACTAAGGTTCTTTAGCCCAATGAGGCCAGGTTTTCATATTTTCATACAAAGCAGCTCCAGGGCTTTCCACCTCTTAAAATAACAGACGTTTTTTGGCCTCCTTATGGTTATCGTTATTAAACATAACGATTACGGCAGCAGTTTTAGACAGAGATTTTGCAGCCTCTTTAAGAAATTTATCTTGCGTCTGCGCTTTCGACACATAACCTTATTTTTGCCTGTGGTTCACCGATTTTAAAGTTAACGAAAAATCAGTATTTACTTTTATTCTTCATAAGATATAAATTCATATTTAAATATATGCAAACACTTCTGTTGATTTCGTTTTTTAAAGTAGATGCAAACAATACAGTATAAGCAAAACACAAAAAGTAAGGTTAGGTTTGGTAGTAGAATAAAAGCAAGTGTGCCAGATTGTAACATCTAAATTAATTACTGATTTAGAATATCCGTAAAAGTGCAAGTCCGTTTTAATTTCTTAACACTATTTGATTTTTATTACTGCTATAGATTTTTCGCTAATTAGAGCCTATGTATAAATGATATTTTAATTAATACGGCATTAAAATTTTAACCTTTAAATAATTGATATTAAAATTTCTACAATCCGGCAACCACGCAGTTTAACAATAACGATAACGATAACAATAAGCTCTTCGGTATTCATCCGTAATTAAAGGAGTCCGGTATGGTTAATAACGATAACGGATCATGTTTGCGTTACTGCGCAGTCCCAGAATAACGTTAACCACAACGGAATTGCAAAATAAGTGCAAAATGTCTAATAATGGGTTAAACTGAACTAAAAATTAGAAAATAATTTTTCATTAAAAAATATTGTCATTTCATAGTAAAAGCGTGGGGTGCATTTTACTATTTTTTCATAACTTTTCCATCATAGATATTTGCAAATATAATAATTATAACATTTAATATATTTATCACCCCACGCTTTTACTATGAAATGACAATATTTTTTTTAATGAAAAATTATTTTCTAATTTTTAGTTCGGTTGCATATAAAAGCGTGTTTTTTTAGTTTTTTTAAACTATTAATTATTTTTCATTTTTTAGTTTCTGCTACTCTTGACAAAATGGCGAAAATTTTTTTAATGAACAAGAGTGGCAAATTTTAAAATTTTTTCCAACAGATTGCAACTCACTAAAAAATTTCTTCTTCATTAAGTAGCAAAGTTTGAAATTTTGCCAACAGATGGCAATCCAGGCAATGTTTGGACCGTTGCCAATATATTGCAACCCACTAAAAAATTTCTTCTTCATTTAATAGCAAAGTTTGAAATGTTGCCAACAGATGGCAACCTAGGTGTTGTTTTTATAATATAATGGAATTTTTTTTCCTGGCGATCCAAAAAAAGATAACGGGATACTGTTTGCAGATTATTGCATTGTCATGTTTCCTTAATACGTGTGCAAAGTTTCAAAGAAATCGAATAGCTGGAAGTTGGTTAAAATTAGGCTCAAAGATTCCGTTACATAGCCAGATAGTTACAACCCAAGTTAATAAAAAGCGTGTTAACGGCATTTATTAACTGTTATTGTTCATAAAAATTGAACACCAATGGTGCAACTAACCCGTGTAAAGAACTTATTAATTTTATTGTTCATAAAAATTGAACACCAATGGTGCAACTAACCAAATTGTGTAAAACTAAAAATTTCTTCTTCATTTAATAGCAAAGTTTGAAATGTTGCCAACAGATGGCATCCTAGGTGTTGTTTTTATAATATAATGGAATTTTTTTTTCCTGGCGATTCAAAAAGATAACGGGATACTGTTTGTAGATTATTGCATTGTCATCAGTCCTTAATACGTGCAAAGTTTCAAAGAAATCGAATAGCTGGAAGTTGGTTAAAATTAGGCTCAAAGATTCCGTTACATAGACCAGATAGATAGATAGTTACAACCTAAGCTAATAAAAGATTTCATAGTAAAAAGCGTGGGGTGCATTTTACTATTTTTTCATAACTTTTCCATCATAGATATTTGCAAATATAATAATTATAACATTTAATATATTTATCACCCCACGCTTTTTACTATGAAATGACAATATTTTTTTTAATGAAAAATTATTTTCTAATTTTTAGTTCGGTTGCATATAAAAGCGTGTTTTTTAGTTTTTTTAAACTATTAATTATTTTTCATTTTTTAGTTTCTGCTACTCTTGACAAAATGGCGAAAAATTTTTTTAATGAACAAGAGTGGCAAATTTTAAAATTTTTTCCAACAGATTGCAACTCACTAAAAATTTCTTCTTCATTAAGTAGCAAAGTTTGAAATTTTGCCAACAGATGGCAATCCAGGCAATGTTTGGACTGTTGCCAATATATTGCAACCCACTAAAAATTTCTTCTTCATTTAATAGCAAAGTTTGAAATGTTGCCAACAGATGGCAACCTAGGTGTTGTTTTTATAATATAATGGAATTTTTTTTCCTGGCGATCCAAAAAAAGATAACGGGATACTGTTTGCAGATTATTGCATTGTCATGTTTCCTTAATACGTGTGCAAAGTTTCAAAGAAATCGAATAGCTGGAAGTTGGTTAAAATTAGGCTCAAAGATTCCGTTACATAGCCAGATAGTTACAACCCAAGTTAATAAAAAAGCGTGTTAACGGCATTTATTAACTGTTATTGTTCATAAAAATTGAACACCAATGGTGCAACTAACCCTATATTTTTATTGTTCATAAAAATTGAACACCAATGGTGCAACTAACCAAATTGTGTAAAAACTAAAAATTTCTTCTTCATTTAATAGCAAAGTTTGAAATGTTGCCAACAGATGGCATCCTAGGTGTTGTTTTTATAATATAATGGAATTTTTTTTCCTGGCGATCCAAAAAAAGATAACGGGATACTGTTTGCAGATTATTGCATTGTCATGTTTCCTTAATACGTGTGCAAAGTTTCAAAGAAATCGAATAGCTGGAAGTTGGTTAAAATTAGGCTCAAAGATTCCGTTACATAGCCAGCCAGATTGATGATTGATAGATAGATAGATAGTTACAACCCAAGTTAATAAAAGACTGTTGCCAGATTTCCAAGTTTTGTGCTACACGTATTTTTATTTTATTTTTAAATAAATGCCCCATTTATTTTTATTGCATTAAATTGGTCGGATCAAATTTAGTAAGTTTCTGAATTTTTAAAATTCTGTCTCTATTAGTTGTTCAGATATGATACACTAAACTTTTCAGCAAAAAGTACGTTAGCGCCTAAATATCTTTAAAACTGCTAAAGCTGTGTTTACAAAATTTGGTATTGAGGGTTTTTGCATGCCTAATTGATCAGTAATATCAGCATTGTTGCCAAATTTTAATAAAATTGCAGTGTTGTCATATCTCGACAACTGGTAAAGATTTAATTTTGAAAATTTGGAATCTTACTAAGTTGGCACGCTTCTTTTATTGCAATTAAAATAAATAGGGCATTTCACTTAAAATACCAAAAATATATACATGTATGCGCAAAACTATAAAAATCTGGCAACAATGAAGAATGTTCAATTCTACTTGCCCAGAAACCTTCAAATGCCAAAATTTGTAAACGCAGCTTAAGCGGTTTTAGAGATACTTGAGCGCATCTGAACTTTTACATTAGAGTGTAGTGACCAATCCATAGAACCCCACAAGTGAGATTTCAGCGCACCCTAAAAAATTTTAGTACCTACCGCGACCAACAGATGGCGAAAGTAGTACGATGTCGCTTTGCTAATACGATTACCATCAGAAATTGATAGCAGTCGCTGACGAGCAGTCGGCCCGATCAGTTAGAGTGAGGATATACGCAAACTTTAATAAAAATAAAATCCCCGATAAATGGTAGTATCCATAAGATTATTAAATTTATGATTTCAGAATAGGATATATCGATGGGTTTTTGACAAAACATCGTAAGCGACATTCGTCAGTTTTACGGAAACGTTTTTTTCATTGGCTTTATTTCAGATGAAGATATGTTCTATATTGGTTCGGCGGTTCATTTAATTAATGGTAGTTATTTGGGTACACGCCAAAAAATAAATTAATAGTACCAAAAACCAAAAAAAAAAAATAAAGCAAGTAAATAGAGAACTAAAAATCGACGTTTTGGTGGCAAGTCTGCCACCGTTGTCAAGATAAATTAAATAAAAATAAAAATTTAAAAATTAACTATTATTTAGGTTTAGAATTTTAAAATTTTTAGCTTTTTTATTAGGAGATTCTGAAAATTTTGACATTAAATGTTAAATATGTTTGTTTTGTAATTCAAATTAAGAAGAAATCTAAAATAAAAACATTCAGATCTCGGTTTTTCTTTAAAAATAACGCGATGGGAAGAAAAAATCGTTTCCCGTAAAATTGGCGAATGTCGCTTACGATGTTTTGTAAAAACGCATCGATATATCCTATTCTGAAATAATAAATTTAATAATCTTATGGATACTGGGTCCATTTATCGGGGATTTTATTTTTATTAAATTTTGCGTATATCCTCACTCTAACTGATCGGGCCGACTGCTCGTCAGCGACTGCTATCAATTTCTGATGGTAATCGTATTAGCAAAGCGACATCTTACTACTTTCGCCATCTGTTGGTCGCGGTAGGTACTAAAAATTTTTAGGGTACGCTAAAATCTCACTTGTGGGTTCTATGGATTGGTATTCTTTGCTTACGCTTGACTTTCTATATTATGTTGGATTGTTAAAATAATAACTTAACCACCACCTAAATTTAATTTTTTTACTAGAAATTATACAGTGTGTCCAGAAATAATTATAATATTAAATATTACTTTCTGGACACCCTGTATTATTTCTACTAAAAATTTAAATGTAGGTGATTTGTTACACTTAATCTACACACACAATCTAACATAACATATAAAAGTCAAGTGTAAGTAAGGTAAGATATATTAAAATTTTGTTTTTGTCTACTTAGAAATAACCCTGTATGTGCAGGGGGCCAAGTTAATATTTCGTGTATTGAATATAAAATATCTCTATTACATTTTGAAACACCCTGTATATCTCTTTAAATATTTAGTACATACCTTATATGTCCCGCACATGAAGCGATTGATGAACAGTTTTCTGTAGCTGTGTGATGGATGATAACGTACGGCACTGGCGTTACCAGAGGCGTCGTGGTGTTAACGGGAGGTTGCGCTACCCATTGGTAACGGGACACTATACGAAGTTTATTTTTTATTTGACTTGTCGCTGTTATATCTGGAAAAAAGGAAACATCCCAGGATTATACAGGGTGCTCTTTAAGTTGGATCATTAAGTTTAATACCTTTTAGAACTCATAAGCCAATTTACCAAAAGTGTTCTATGTACAGGGTGTCCGAAAAGGTGAGGTCTAAAATGATAGGGGTGATACCAGAGTGAGCCAAAATAATGTTAGTACTTTATATAAAAGAAAGTTCTATCGCGCTTCCTTAGGAGAGTTGTTGACCTTCAAAGTTCGAATTTAAAAAAATGTTTCATTTATAACTTTTGAACGGTTGCCACAATAATAATAATATTTGGGCATTTAAATAACAACCCATACTAATGCTTTGTTCCATAGTTTAATGATGGCGCACTAAGTCATAATTATACAGGGTGAGATGATTTTTTTCGTTTGTTGTATTCATTTTTACAGAGTTGAAAAATTTGACATTTTCGTTTGACCCTTTGATTCCTTCATCATTTTTGTACAAAAAAGGTATACCTTATTTAAAATAATATCTTGGACCGTTTTTCATAAAATCGCTTTTTAAATTCAGACATACCTGCAACATTTTGTATGTAATATAAAAATTCATTTTTTTGAGAAAATTAATAAAAATATGGTAAAATTAAAAAAAAAACAGTCCTAATTTGTATTATAAAGTTTAAAAGGCTTACAAACACCATTTTTAATTAGTTTTACCAGATTTTAATAATTTTCTCAAAACTGGATTTTTTTATTACATACAAAATGTTGGTATGTGTGGATTTTAAATGCGATTTTAAGTGAGAAGCGGTCCAAAATATCGATTTAAATAAGGTATATTTTTTTGTGCAAAAATGATGAAGGAATGAAACAAAAGGTCACTAAATAAAACAGTCAAAGCAAATGTCAATTTTTTCACATCTGTAAAAAATACATACAACAAACGAAAAAAATCGTCTCACCCTGTATAATTACCACCCCTCTGCGCAATCATTTGCCTACGAGAATCATCATTGGTAAAAGTTAAGTCAAATGCCTAAATATTATTATTATTGTGGCAAACGTTCAAAAGTTATAAATACAACACATTTTTTTGATTCTAACTTTGAAAGTTTCCCTAAAGAAGCGCTATAGAACTTTTTTTTTATATGAAGTACTAACATTATTTTAGCTCACTCTATCACCCCTATCATTTTTGACCTCACCTTTCCGGACACCCTGTATAAACGTTGCCAAATAAAGCAGGAAATAAAAATTAAAAGACTTTACCAGCAACCAACGTTAAATAAAATATATCGTTGCAGCAACCTGATATTTCAAGCTATTGCGTATAGGAAAACATACAATGTTTTCTTTAATATCGATACTATGAATGCCTAGTTGTTATTTTAGTATTTTCGCTTTGACCAGTTCTGAGACTAAAGAATTGTTCTAGGACAATCTTATTTTAAATTTAGTTAAACCAAGTATTTCTAAATAAATAAAATCCATTGTGATTGCCAGGGGCGTTCCTAAGATGACTTGCGCCCTGGTGCAAAAAAATTTAGGCCGCCCATAAAAAGAATGTCTTCTGGTAAATTGAGGAATTTAAATTGTTAAAAACAAAAAAAAAATGTTAAGAGCAAAAAAAGGCCTCACTTTCAAAAATACTGTCTCCTTATTCAACATTGCTTTTCTCCTTTCTATCAAATATTTTTGAAGGCTAAAAAAGATTCCCACTTTTAAATTACATTGTTTTCCAAAATTTTACTAAATTACCGCCCCTTAATTTTAGGCATTTCCGCCCTTTTTTAAAATTTCCGCCCCCGCAGCATTACGCCCTGGTGCCTTGCACCACTTGCACCACCCGGTAGGCACGGCCCTGGTGATTGCCGTTGCAACTGACAATAGCATGGTTAAAGTATGGCTGAAAAATGTGATTGTGAAATGACGCATTGCCCAAGGTATCGCATGTAATGAATTATTCAAAAAGTTATGTCGACGGAAATAAAAATAATAATAATAAAAATTTAAAAGTGTGTAGTATTAAAAATAAAAGTACTAAGCAGGAATTTATATTTATTTAAAGCTGCGTCCAGACTTGCAACAATTCCCCAAACATCCGTCTAATATAACCGACCTGTTTGCTCGCTCATTTTACGCAAAAACCAACAAGCTCTGAATCACCGTCCAATCATTCGCCAAGACCTTAAAACGACGTAAATCCCTTTCACGTCCGCGCTATGTGGCGGGGTATGCGGCTTTGAGTGGCGCTGGCGGTGGCGAATTGTTGCAAATCTGGACGCGGCTTAAGATTTTTGGTAATTATTTACAAACCAGACGCCTCGCCGATTTTAATGAAATTTGGTATAGGGGTTTTTGGGGTGTTTTTATTCGAACTCGTTTCGTTCTCCAGAGCTACATCATTAGACTTGATAACCAGAACTAACCTGAATTCACTATTTTTTCCTGCTTTTTGCACTTAATTCTTGATTAAAAGCTATATTGGTACTCTATTTTATAAAAAAATTGTGAAATAAATCGAAAAATGAGGTTTTTAGAGGTGGAAATCAAATATTAGGTACCAATTTGCCAAAAAACTCAAGAATTGAGTGCAAAAAGAAGGGGTAATAGTGAATTTAGGTTAGTTTTGGTTATCAAGTCTGATAATGAATATCTCGAGAACAAAACGAGTGCGACCCAAAATTTTTTCAGATTTGTAATCAGCGCCGCAAAAACCCCGTATACCAAATTTAATAAAATCGGCGATGCGTCCGGTTTGTAAATAATTACCAGATTTTTTATATTTGACGGGTCCAGTGACACCCTTTTCTGTGAATATCATTTTTTAAAATATTTTTAGAGGCAAACTGTTTACTAGCTATTTTTTTACGATCGTGCGTTTTTATCCACTTTTCCGCACACATTTTAGTTTTAAAAGTAATCACTTTTTAATAGCCTTTAAGTGTGGGCAAGCAGAGTTGGGTAGAATACTGAAAATCGGTATTCGAATACGAATACGAATACCGGAAAGAAACATCGAATAACGAATATTTAAATACGTGAAGAAAAAAGAGTATCTGAATACATGAAATACCCGGAATCGATATTCGAATACTGGAAACGAAAAGATTCGAATACTACTAAACAAAAACCTATGACAAAATTGAAGACCAAAAAAAAAGGTCCTTACCTCATTTTTCTCTATTTTGCTCCTTTCTTATTCAAATCATGACACTAGTATTCGAATACTACTTACACTTTCGGTATTCGAATACTCGAAACGCCGGTATTCGAATACTCAAAAAATATTCGTCGAATACTTCTAAAGTATTCGTTTCGCAGAAATCAATTCAAAGTTTTAAATTTAAATTAGATGGGTAAAGATGAAAGCGATGCCGCCAAGTTCTACAAAAATGACAAGGTAAACAAACCGCTTTTGTGAACAATGATTTATTGCGGCACAAAATATTCCAGCCCGACGAGTTTCTAGTACCACGCCACGTGCCACCGGTTTTATAGTAGGACAGAGGCGAAATAAGAGGATGTTTTTCAAGTACGTGATACGTGTTTTAGCAATGTTTTTGTATTATTTATCTAACCAAATATGTAAGGCTCTGTCCGAGGCTATGTGCATTCGAAAAGGTTTGTTAACTTTATTATTTTTGTTTATTTTGCGTTATTGCTTTCAGAATGAAATAAATGTGGACCCATCTATACCTAGTCTTTTTAGTTTTACTTGGCTTTTCGCTGTTTTTAACTATACAATGATATGAAAGTCCAATTTTTCTATTAAAGTATTGATAGCAGGAACAAATGTTTAATTTATTAAAAATAATAGGTGCAAAGTGCGTTACAGTCTTCATTTAAGTTTAAAAATTTTGAAAAGATTCTCGCGAAACTGAAGATCTGTCAACAACGCCGATATCAATACAGAATTCGGATTATGGTTTTACCCTGAAGTACAGAATTTCGTCCAGTTTGGTTCAAAATTCTCAAAGATATTTAAAGGTTTCCAAACTTTTGGACACACTGTATAAACTAATATTAAGAATAATGAAAAGTGCATATTTAAAAAAATAAGGGTCTTACCAGAGTCATATCCAACGGGTTCAATATTATTCTGCTCGTCGGTATCTAAAAGTAATTGGGTGGAATTGATGGTAGATGGGTGCCTTAAAATCAAAACTACTACCAGAATGACTAGAAATAGCAGTACTACACCAACAAAAATCCTATTTCAATCGGCCTTTTTTGGAGACTTTTTGAAGCCATAGGTAGCCTATAACAAAAATAATAATCAATTTTAGGCGAAGAACCAATTCTAAAACGGTATTTACCAATTGATTATGTTGACGTTTAAACAATGTATTATACGTCAAAGTTTTAATGGAAAGCGGGGTCATGTGGCACATCGTTTTGAAGGTCCTTTGATTCTCTTCTCAACGCTTCTTTGTTTTTTGAAAATCAGTAAAAAAGTAAAACCGAGGTAAAAACAATGCGGTTTTAATGAAATGGACTTGTAAGTCTGGAACAACTGGGCTGATTTTTAAAAAACAAAGTGGTGTTAAATAGAGAATTGGAAGAGCCTTTTAAAGCGAAGTGCTACATGATCCCCCTTTCACTTGGGAAAGTTGCTAGGGCCCCTTGACTGTAGGCCACGTGACAGAAAAATTGTTTTATGCATAAAATAGGTAAAATATTACCATTTTATTTAAATTATATTCGACTTCGATATCTTAAAAATAAAACGGCGATGAATAGATACTCAAATGCCTTTAAAATTACGTGCTACATGACCCCTTTTCATAAGAAAAAGTTGTTAGTGCCCTTTGACACTAGACCACGTGACCGAAATTATTTTTATGCCAAAAAGCGGCTTTTTTGAAAGCGAAAAGCACATTTTGCGTCCTTTTTACATTTTTGTTGAAGAAAAAAATTAAAAAGCAAAGGTCCCTTGCCTTTTCAAATCCCGAGAGCGCTCTTTCCATCACTTGGCACCCTAATAGCCCCCTATAATGCACAAAACTATCTCCAAAAAAGATCTTTTGTCTTTCAAATCGCCCGGCTGTTCTAATGCGCGGCGCTCCTACGTATAATAGATCCAGATCGCACCAGCGCGGCTGTACTCACCGTCCAGCGCACGTCGGTCAAGCGATTTTTGCCGCCCCTTGGAGCGTGTCACCCACGGCAGAGGGACCCTTGTTTTATCCCTCTAGATCCGGGGCCAGAGGCCGTGATTGGCTGTTTGAGGCGCCCCTAGGCTAAGAATTCCCGGAGCGCCTATTTTCCCGTCAAAAAATTTTTAAAGAAGCAGCAAAAAAGGTCCTTTCACTCCCGTGCTCCGCCTATTTTGAGTGCCAGGCGCCTTACTTCAACGCCGAAGATTAAATTTGTTGACCAAAAAAAGGTCATTCCTCCATTTCTCGCGCCTATTTCATTCAAGCACCTTATTCACAGAGAACTTAGTCACCAAAATCCCCTCCCGACTAAAACTTTTCAAAACTCCTGTCTGAGTGTGCCTATTACTCCCATGTCTGGAGCCTATTTTTCACATGGAGGCCCACTAGGCTGTAGCCTGATCAGCCTAATGGATTAATACAGGCGCTGTCCGGGAGGCTGAATTAAGTGTCCACTATTTATATCAGTAATTTAGGTACCCATTCAAAGAAATGAAAAATTTGTTTAAATGCCCTAAAGGAGTAACATTTTTTAGCTTGCTCTTTATGATTAAAGATTGAAATAAAGAATTGACCATCGTTTGTTCGAGTTAAATGGAACACTGTGTATATTTTATCACCATTCCAAGATCTTTAAAGAATCCACATGTAATATATCATTTTTTAATTAGTTTCAGAAATATGGTAATTCTCAAGTTTGATAGTA
>JACEGR010009685.1:0-24503 GCA_014170235.1 Listronotus bonariensis
TAAAGCCAGGCACTATTCTTATTAAGGGAGTCCTTATCCTATCATGAAACTGCGCAAACTCAGATGTCAAAATAAGGCCGGTATTATTAATGCCTGGCCTTATTTCACTTTGCAATAATTCTCTAATATCTGGATAATATTCTGGGGTTTAATAGTATTCAATCCAAAGAATAAACAATTAAACAAAAAACAAGCAAAAATTTAAGGGTTTATTATTGGCTAAAAAACTCAACTAAAATAAAAAATAACTTTGCATTTTATTAAATAAGTATACCATTCTGAGTAAAAACAAAGTAACAATAATAAAGTTATGTTTAAGATATAAAAAGTTAGGTAGATCAACAGTTAAAAAATACCAAAAGTCTGTCAATATGTAAACAAAATATTTTAAAAAGTATTTATTGTAGGCCCATTCTTTCGAGACTTGATCAGTGATCAAACTGATAATTATCATTCTTTTAAAACTTATGTGGTTAACTTCATTCTGAATATTTATTATTATTTCAAATGGCATCAGTCACGTGATCAAATCATTAGGATTACTGAACTGATAGAAGTGAAACTGATCATATTTCGAAAATATAAGTCTTATACCTACAAGATAAGCAGGTTCAGGTTAAACCTTAAAGAAGGGTCTCCCCTTCAACCTTATTTAACTTTTAAGCTTTCAGGGTAAACCTACAATGTCGTTAGCTACGCCAGTGATTGGTTATAAACGCTAATTTCCTCCTAAATATATTTAACATCTTTCAAACACCTTATACAAATTTGGCAAACTAGCTATTTCCAGTATAGCCGCATTGTCCGTAAAACACTTGGGTGGAATAAAAAATTCTTTTACTGCTGGATACAACACATATTCCGTCACCCATTTCCACGATTTACCATTCTCGTCTACTTCTTTGGATACAATCGAGTAAAACATGGCTGTTTCCCGTGAGAAGTCGTCGAAGCATTCCTTTTCTGTTTCCCAGTTAACTTCTGTTGCTAGTCGAATGAGGTAGAGTGGTAAACTTAGTGGGTCTGGTAGGTAGTTTTCTAAAAGTGTGTGTAAAGTCTTTTAAAAAATACGCAATTTTATAAAGAAGAGAATATGCACCAAATGTTTCTATCAATCAGATATTAAGTAAACGCTAGATTTGTCTAGGTTAATCGGATCCTATATTAAGCGGCAAAACAGCCGCTTGGCAATTATTTATCCATAGACTTATGAGCTCGCTTTCTTCATAAAATCAATAGGTATTTGGCCTACTTCAAAATTTTCATGGGCAATGCGTGGAAAGAAGACTGGAAGGTCTAAATAAACCAAAAAATGAGAAAAATATAGGACAAGTTGTATTTTTCAGTGCTAAATTTAAATACATTGTTTTTAGGCCACGACTACAATCATAACAGAGCATTTAAACTTAAAAAATAATGTATTACATTTAATTTATAGACTTTTTTATAAAAATTTGGTAATATTAGAGATTTGACTGAGCTTTTATACTAACCCCGTAATAAAAAAAATACCATTTTTTTTAAACGGTAGTATGCACCAAATGTTTCTTGCAATCACAAATTCAGTAAAGACTAAGATTTGTCAGTTAATCCGGATCAAAGGTCTTATGTAGTGAAGAAAACACAAGATTGGCGATTACTTATTCACAGCAACAGGCTTGAGAGAAATATTTGTTATTAATTGGGCTTAATAACTTAATTTGAAAGAATATAGACAAAAATAAGAAAAAGGGTAGAATGCACCCAATGTTTCTTCCAATCATATAGGTATATGTTAGATTTCTCAGAAAATCTGAATCTGAGGTCCTATATAGTTCGTCAAACAGCAGACGAATAGTCATTTATCCATAAAAAGCTTGAAAGCTGCTATATTTTATAAAAAGTAATAAGTCTGACTATTAGGACTTACTTAATTTTAAAGATAATACAGAAATACACAATTTTATAAAGAAAGCAACAAATGTTTATTTTTAAATTGATTGATTGAATGAAATAAATAAATACATATTGCGTACACTAGGGTGGTCGTTAAAAATTAAAGTTTTTGCTACGCCCCTAAAAAGCTCCCTTTAAGGTGGTAATTCTTGAACTCATTAAAAAAACTTCCCTGGACATAATAATATGTCCTAAACGTTTTATCTTTTGCGATACAGGCTGTTAAAATTACAAAAAAAATTAAATATGGTAACTATCCTTTACCAGACTTGTTTTAATTCAGCAATGTTATTAATCGCATTATGGGGGTAAGTTATTATCAATTACATTCAGTAAGTCTAGTGGCGTCTCGAGAGGCAACTGAATGGCTCGAGGAAAAGTGCTGCCGCGGTTACGATTTTTCCAGAACAAAAAAAAAGTTCTTATTTATTGCATTCTTACTACTTTCTTCTTCTCCTACGCACATATTTTTGAAGAGTCCCCACTTTCATTTTGCCGCCCCTGTCGCCTCACCGGCTTACCGCTCGGGCCGGCCCTGGCCACTGGTGTGTAAAATTGTTATGCTTTCTTTAGATTAAACAAATTTAAATAAAGCTCCTATGTCTTCTAATTTTTTCGTATTTTGTTTAGTTTAAGAGAAAAAAATCACTTAATTGCATATCTTTAGACCATAAAAGAAGCATTGCGGGAACTTTTTCTTTTAAAAGATTTTATAATATTTTTTTTATCAATTATGTAACCAAGATAATAAATACTTATTTAAAAAAAGTTTATATCCAGTATAACAGTTTTTACTAAAATAAGTGTTTTCAAAATGTTTCCGTTTTTGGAAATGTTAACACCCTGTATCTCAAAAGTTAAGACGTTTGCGTTTGCTTTTTTAGCAGGCTATCAGTCTAATAAATATTTGTCAGAGCTTGGTGAATATAGCCGTTAGGGCATATGTTCATAGGTAGATTTTTCTTCAATTGAGTCCAAGAATCACACCCTTTAAATATTAGCATGTGTTTAAGCAACACCCTGTATAAACGGCAACTCCTTACCTAAAATTATAGGTAACCCCTTTAACATTCCTTTCTCATCTATATCCACTGAAAAGTATTCATTAAGCATAGCTCCTTTTTCGGTTAAAATGTCACTTATTCTTGTCGCTAATTCCTCTTTTGGTCCATCTTCTTCAGTCCAACCTGTCTCAGGCAAATCTAAACCGAGCAAAGCTAGTTCTTGAATAGACATTGGTTCGTCAAATCTAAAATATAAGTTAATTAAAAACTGAAATTTTATTTAATGTACAGATTTTTTTACCTGTAATAGTCGAAATTCTGAAAATTAAACAATATAAGCTGATAAAACAGCTCCTCTAAAATAATTTTTGTGTTGCATAATAAGAGCTGTGTACCATATTGTATAAGAGCCTGTTTGGGATTAATGGGACCAACAAAAACGTGTTGAGCAAAGGTTTCTCTTAGTGTTCGATGACAGTTCTCTTCCACAGATTTCCTTAGTTGAAGGATGCTTGTCAGCTTTGTTTCTACTCTAAAAACAAATATTTTTGATTGCCAAGAAATGAGTAATACAAGTATGTTCGTTTTTTTTAAGGATTTATCAAGACATGATTAATGATAAAAAAAATCTGGTGAGCTCATATCAGGCGAATGTTGTGACCATGGTGTTTTAGAATAAGTGCTTATAAGATTTTTTTGGAAATCATCCTTAGAACTCAACCGTAACTGCTCCAGAATGAAACCATTCTTAAAACCAACACTTGCGAAATTTGTTCAAATTCAAATTATTTAGAGCTTCCACTAACTCTAAATAATTTTGAACTATTTTAGGTAACGTTCAGATGTTAAAAAGGACCCAATACTCTAGAAAATTTTACGACGATGATAATGTTGAATAGTTTGTGCATCCAACCCGAATATTTTATGGTAAAACAATAAAAATATACTTTTTATAAATTTAAGACCTAAACTAATTTTATAATCTTAAAAGTCACTTTACCTGGTTATTTTTTTAATCAAATGCTTGCTCAAAGGTTTTTCACATCTTTTTGCTTCTTGGGAGGCATAAAAATCTTCATTAGCAGTTTTCTCTTTTTCCTTAGATTCAAACTTATCTCCACATAATGCACTAGTTGCTGATTCTTTAGGGCCTATTTTACTTTCGAATTCCATATTGGAAACACTATCAAGTTTAACATCACAACTTTTTAATTTCTTATGTGAAGATTCCATATTTTCATCGGGTATACAATTTTCAATACTTGGGATATATTCTTCGACTATTTTCGCAGAATCTTAAAAACAAAGCTATAATTACTATATTTATAATAAAACACTTTTGATTTTAAAAATCTGGTTATATTCACAACGCCATTTACTCTTATCCGAAATGGTACTCCTCAAATGACGAATATTCAGTCTGTCTCAAGCTAAACGATTTTAACGATTAAATATGTTGCTGTCAAATGGTTTTAATTTAATTAAAAACGTATTTATTTGTTGACGTATTCATATGTAAAACAGTTTTGTAAATTTTACACCATTATCTTTTGACCAATCAAATGTGTAATTTTAGTTGTATTGCCATAGTGTATTACCATGGCAATCCAAGTTTTTTTTTAATTTTTTTTTCTCCAGGGGTAACCTCGAGTGAATTATAGTGATTTTTTTTTGACAAAGTCATAGAATTTGTTTTTACGTCATGCCTGTCATTCACATACATAATTAAAGTAAATGTTATTTTCTACCAGTCACAGTATTTTAGATTTACAATCATATGAGATAATGTATGGTTTTAAGTCCCTAAATGACATTTCTATATAATTACAGTTCATAAAAAAATATCTTAGGACTAGGGTAGCAGAAATAGCCTGAAGAGCAAACGAAAGCTAGGTATAGGTTTTAAAAATCAAAATATACTGTTTTTACCAAATGTAGTATTATAAATTTTATATAATATGAAAGAATAAACAATGTTAAAGCCTAAAATTATACATACTTACAACTACAATTGCTAAATTGGAAAATATTTATTTTATGTTACATTGTCAAAGCTCATGTCAAAGGCACAAACATAAGAAAGAATATTATTTAACACCACTTTTGTGTGAAATTTTCTTACCAAATACCACACTTGCTTAAATTATTTCAGAAATATTTGGAAATAAATTTAATACTAGTGGTCTTACAAGTAAAAATTAATACCTTTTAGACCACTAACATTTTCCTCAAAAGTTTTTTCTAAACACTTGCTTTCAAACTTATCCTGATCCATTAAAAATTGATTGTGATGTTTTTCAAATTCTCCCTCAGTTAGTGACACATTTGGATCTGATTTCTTATTGATTTTCAGATTACTCGGATCTTCTTTCCTCTTTACACCTATGTCAAAAAACTTGTCTAATTTTTGCGCATTGGAATCTGTCCTAACCTAAAAAAAAAAAAAAAAATGAAGAGGTGAAAGAGAGCCATATTATTTGTTTAGTGGAAATCTAGCGTTTATTACTATTTTTAATGCACATTGGTAAAGAAAACGTATAATTAAATGAATTCTGTTGTTACTAAATGATGTAATTACGCAAAATTATTTTAATTATTAATCTTATAAAAATATAGGGTCACTTTTCCGAACCGGGAGTGCAGATGACCGAACGACGCGTAGCGAAGTTCGGTTAAGCAGTCATTTATATATATATATATATATATATATATATATATATATATATATATATATATATATATATATATATATATATTTATAAACACAATGCTATCTAATATCGTTTTTCCCATTCTTTCAGATTCTATAAGAAAAATACACAAAATGGATAATTTCATTTTTTTATGGGAAAAGTCACAAATACTGCTTTCGTTTAATCGCTTTGAAAGGCATTAAAAAAAAAGTAAAATAAGTAAATATATTACCTACCACATACTTTGGAGCTTCTAAAGATTTCCTACTTGTCTCTCTATCTTTTAACGTTTCTTTTGTGTCAAATTGCAACTTTGGTAATTTAGCCTAAAAAATCAATAAAATAAGACTGGCACAGAATCAGAAGATTCAGGAATTTGACATAATTTTACTTATTAACATTCAATATAGATATTCGAGAATTTTTCGTTTTTTTTTTTTGGCTTAGACGCATAAAAGCTGTATTTTTATTTTCTTAATCTAAAGGAAGCACAAAAATTTCAGACATTTACAAGTCAGTGACAAACGGTTTTTTTCTTAAAAATATTTCTTCAGCTGCCCTTAAACACTCTATAACCCTGTATAGATGTCGAACGCAAGACGAAATATTCGTGATTGGAGAATCGCCGGCCAGTAACCGGCGAATAAGCCGATTTGACACTTACCGGATTAATAATAATTGATACAGTCTGACCAAAAGTGGTTTTCCGGCCGAAACCGAACGTTTGGACGTGACTTCAGTTTCGGCCGGAAAGCGTTGCCGTGAGAAACGAAATTAGGCGAGTGCCCACGGCAACTTCCGAAATCAGTTTCAGTTTCGGCAAAAGTTCGATAGGACACTAATAATTGCTGATCCATGATGCCATTAAAACGAAGATAAAACTATATAAATAAGTACCTGGGTATAAAAGATTCTGGAGCTATTCGAACCCAGCAATTTTTGCTCCAAAGCTGTCGTTATACTTTCAATAATCTGACTTTCATTCAAAAAATGAACTTCATGTTTTGTAGGGTGCACGTTAACGTCGATATTATTTGGATCCAATTCTAAACTTAAATAAACAAAAGGGTGACTGTTTTTCGGCAAGTACGTTTGGTATACTGTGTCTATACATTTTTTTAAACCTAAAATTAATAAAAAGGCGATCAATAATGCTAACGGGAAAAAAATTATATTTTTTTTTGTTAAAAAATAATTCGGTAAGTCCTAGCTACCAGATCGCACCAATCTTCTCATCAATCTGGGGTATTGATCAGACGAATAATAAAACCGTTGGGCGTAGCGTATCCAGAGTAAATATTATGATAGAAAGTCCTCGGCGATTTTATTATTGGTCTGATCAATACCCCAGATTAACGAAAAGATTGGTGTGATCTGGTAGCTAGGATTTACCGAATTATTTATTAGCTTTTAGCACAATAAAACCTTTTAACATAAAAAAAATTTATAGTTTATTTTCTTCTATTTCTATCTATCTCTTTGTTTTATGGCTCTGATACTAAGTCAATTCGCCAGTTCTCCCGTTCCAGTCATATAAGCTATTGCTTATAAGCTTTCCTGGCTTTCTCCGTGGAAAATCTGGATAATCGATCTCGAAACTCCCAGACTTTCCTAGCATATGAATAAGAAATACTTCTAACAATCAACAACAGCGATGAACTTCTGAACATGCATAAATTGTGGCTGTCAAACCAAGGGCTGCTACTGGTATCGCGCATAACCGTCACTTTCACCACTGACGCTTTTCCGCAAGGCAGGCGCACCTCCTCGACCATACGAAGACACCATGTGTTCAACACCAAAACGTAAAAACCTCAGGCTTTAGGAATCTTCACTCACAGCGCTTAGCCCCAGAAGAAAGAAGCCCCAATTTAGCGTGAATCTTTCCTCGATCCCCAAGGGTACAGCTACGCTCGTACGACGCCTTCAGCCGCCTACCCGGGAAGTCTATGTAGACTTCTACGTAAACGTGAGCCGCACTACTCGAAGACCGCGGAAAGAATGTTCTATTGTAATGTCTCACTATAACTAACCAAAACTATCCAACGATTTTATAATGAGGTACTTGTAGAAAATATGTAATATGTGGGGTGGCCATTTTGATTTTTTTTTAATATTGAGCTCTATTGTACCAATCGAGCCCTTTCATTTAATACCCATATTTTTTTAATGAGGATGTTAAAGTAGAATATAATCCGCCCTTTTTGTATTGTGAGCACCTAGTACAAAAAGTTATACATTTTGGAAATTTTAAAAATATACATTTTTGGGAAATTTTAAATATAATTGGGCTACTTAACATTGGGAAATTTGGTACATAAAACAATACGTGAAGTGTCAAGGTTTAAAAAGTAGAAATCAAACAATTTTCTAGGTTACTCTTATAATAATAAAACAAAACATTAAACAAGCGAGTAGCCTAGAAATGCAAAACAAATACTGAAAAATTTAATATTTAAAGAGAACAAAATTTTAAGACGGGGATTGATTGATTGTTTATTAGATAAGAAAGAGTTAGTAAAGTCAAGTAAAGAGTTAAAGTTTGAGTTAAGCCCCGTACGGGCTATCCCTAGGGATATGCCCGTACTAAATTTAATTAGTTCAATAAGTTAAGTTGGTTTTTAATGCAAAGTTAGTTGTGATGGTCCACCGGTCTCATGGTCCCAATAGATAGTTCCATATGGTACATTTGCCCCAGTGACGTCAAGTAGTATTTCAAAATGTCAACGTCACATATGGTGGAGGCGCCCCCGTTCCCAGTGACCTTTGTGAAACGTCGGTTATGGTAAGCTGTGCCCGCCCTAGTTCCAGTGCCCTTTGTGAAGCGATAGGAAAAGTCGCTCATGGTACGCCCTTCCTACCCCTCAGTGTATTTGTGGAAGAAAATGCCATATATATGGTAAAGGCGTCCCGTTCCCCGGAGAAGAAATGTGTGTGAAGTGACGAAGATGGGGAAAAATATGTTGCGTAGCGTAGCTGCAAGGAGGTAGCAGCGTAGCTACAAGAAAAGGAAGATAAGGTATATCTTCAGTTTGAAATATGGCTAAATGGAGTTAGCCAGAGGTGATAAAGAAGAATATGGAAATATATTTATTTGTGTCGAAGTTGTATGGTACGTCGTGAAGACGGAGTTCAGAAGCAGCATGAGGCTGCATTAGCACTGGAAGCCGCAGCTCTACTATGGGGAAGAGCTCTGAAGTATGGTCTTGAATGGTGGGGTACAAGACAGTTAAGCGGCCCTGAGAAAGCTCAGGATATGGGTAAATTGGCACGCGGCTGCAGTAACCTGAAGTGGAAGAAGAAAATGGGAATGAAAGGCAGACAATGGTACGTGGAGAAGTACGGGACAAATGGCCAATGGAACGCACCATCAAGGACATGGACAGGCAGGCAAGGTGGACGCAATTTTTCTTTTATAAAGGCTAGTATAAGAAGAATGTGGAATATTAGGTTAATTTCTAAGTATAAATATAAAAAAAAATTGATTTTCTTTTTATGTAAGAGATATTTTTTTGTTTTTAAACTATCCAATAAATTTAAAAAAGAGCAAAAGATAAAATAGAAAAAAATCACCTAATTAATTATTTTCTTTCCCACTGGTATATTAAATAAGTCATTGAATTGCTTTTTAATGGTTCAACGTTTTGCTGACGAGACAAGGCCAAGTTCACTTTTATTGTTACGGAACTGATCAGTTTTAAATAAAACAAACTTTTTTTGCTTATTTAGCGTTTGTATAGTACATAAATGTCTAGTAAACTTAAAGATTGATAAAAAAAAATACAATTTATGATTAACAATAATTAGGTCATTTTTGTCTAAAAAATAATCTTACCGTTAAAACTATATTTATTTAAAGTACCTACTTAAAGAAAAGCTTTTTAACAATTAAACTAAAATCTTATTTGAACTAATTATTTCAGCAAAAACATCTCTAGAACTTTTTAAATAATTATTTTAGGTAATTTATCCGGAAGAATTTTTTAAAAATTTCAAAAAAAAGAGTCATAATGTTAAATATAACCTAAATGAATTATTTTTTAGAAAAAAAACTATTTTTAAATTTTTTCGTGCATTTTTTGAAAAAAAATTTAATTGGAAAAAACAAAAAATTTAATAAAACGTTAAGATTATTTACGATAAATATAATTTTTATAATAAGTAACATAATGTTAGGTCTTAAATATTTGTAAGCTATATGGAACTATCGTTTTTCGATAATATTGCTAATTTTTTTAAAGGTTTAAAGTAAATTTGTCTGATTTCTAATAGCGTTGTGGGTCCAACGCTTTCAGGGAAGGGGCATATGTGAACACCTAGTACAAAAAAGTATACATTTTGGAAATTTTAAAAATATACATTTTTGGGAAATTTAAATATAATTGGGTTACTTAACATTGGGAAATTTGGTACATAAAACAATACGTGAAGTGTCAAGGTTTAAAAAGTAGAAATCAAACAATTTTCTAGGTTACTCTTATAATAATAAAACAAAAACATTAAACAAGCGAGTAGCCTAGAAATGCAAAACAAATACTGAAAAATTTAATATTTAAAGAGAACAAAATTTTAAGACGGGGATTGATTGATTGGTTTATTAGATAAGAAAGAGTTAGTAAAGTCAAGTAAAGAGTTAAAGTTTGAGTTAAGCCCCGTACGGGCTATCCCTAGGGATATGCCCGTACTAAATTTAATTAGTTCAATAAGTTAAGTTGGTTTTTAATGCAAAGTTAGTTGTGATAGTCCACCGGTCTCCTTGTCCCAATAGATAGTTCCATATGGTACATTTGCCCCAGTGACGTAAAGTGACCCTGTATATAAATTCCAAAATTTCATAACGTCACAGTATGTAAAGGCGGCCATCTTGAATTTACATCATACATCACATAGAATGTAGTAAAGTAAAATGTAATTCGCCCTTTTGTATGTATCGGCGGCCATCTTGAATTTACATCATACATCACATAGAATGTATTATATTGTATTGTCATCAAGATTAAGAGTGTGCAACAAATTTCAGATCGATCGGTCGTCAGGAAGGAGGTCCAATTCCAATTACTAAATTTATCCCAAATAAATAAATAAATAACAAATAAACAGGTCAAGTTAGGTAAACCGTTGAAACACAAAATATACCTAAGATATAATTAAAAACTAAAATGGCAAAGGTGGGCCTGAGTAATGATCTTAACAATTTCTGGCATACTTTTGACAATTAAAAATAGATGCAATGACCCTGAATTTAACCTATTTTTGCTACTTACTTTGACAGTCAACTAATCGATGGTTGATAAAAAGTAAGAACTGCATTTTTTGGTTGAATAGTTCACATTTGTCATAAATCCTTTTGCCTTAAACTGTAGACTATCATTTTCTAATTGAAACTCTATCAACTCCCTAAAAATGTTAAAAATTTGTTTTTAACATTTAAGCAAAAAAAGTCATCCTTAAAAAAAAATTCGAAGGCTAATATATGACATTAAAAAAATAACCTTGCTATGGAACTACCATAGATAAGCCTTATATTTTCCACATGATTGGAGTTTACAGGTGTTCTTACGTCATTATTTCCACCATGCTTTTTTAACGCAAAACCTGCAATATAACATAAAAAGGGTATTAATTTAATCCAATCATTCTTCCTGTAAAATTTTTGAAGACACAAAAATGATGTTTAGAATATATAGAATAAAAATACGTTTCTATAGAATTCCATGTAATAAATTTTATTGCCATATAACCATTTTTTTATCTTGCTGAATTCCAAAAAAAGGCAATCAATTTAATGCATTCATTGTTACTATACAAGATTAAAAAACAACATTTTTAAATTTTTTTCGGTGACAACATAATGGTCCATTGTTTCTTCAAAACTGTTATACAAACATTAATAATTTAACTAAACATTAAATGTAACTGCAATGAACAATATTAACAAATATTAATTAATTTCTTACCAACAGAAGCATTGTGCACTGCATATTTGCTGACAACTTCGGAAATTTTTTGATATTCTTCTGCAGGGGACCTTAAGGCTTTTTTCTTACATTCATATTGAAAAAGATCTTCCACCGTTATAATGGTACCTTGGTTGCCGGCCAACGGCTTAGGCGGTGCTTTTAATTTGCTATCGCAGAAATCAGCTCTAAAACACACAATTTTATAGAGATATTTTATACTGTATAAGCAATAGGTAAAGGTATGTCGGCCAGTAAAGCAACAACAAAGGATGTACGATGAGTCATCCACTCCGAAATGTTTACATGCCAGTATTTACGTTAGACTGTCTCTTTTCCTTACATTGTCTATGTGTTATGTTAACATCTAGCTAATTATGTGAGAAGTCTATGGACAAAACAATTTTTTATATTTATTTTTTAACATAAAATATTTTTAATGATTGACTAAAAACTCAAATTGGTTAGTACGATACCACTTAAAATAAAAAAGAAAAAGTGTCAAAATTGTAGTAAAAATATACTGTTTGAAAGAGTCTAAAACCTGGGCTACTGTAATTTGATAAATGGCGAGGCTAACTTTTTTTTCTTCCAAATTAAACAACTAGAATAGCGAATCAACAATACTACTTTCTTGTACTTACCATTGTTCTTATTTTTAATTGATACACGATGTTTCGGATGGTGTCTACCTCAAACCGTTTTCAAGTGATAAGTTAAACTACTCTTACGAAACTACGACCCATATACTATTCGTTGTTCACCGAAGCTTGACCTAACATATAAAAACATACGGAACGAGGAGAAACGTCTAAATCGGGGGTGGCCGAACATGCTTGGTCAAAACATCACCACATACAGTGGTTGGAGGCCAAAATTATTCATAAAGAAAAATACTGGAGACAGTGCCGTATTAACCATTAGGCTGACTAGGCTACAGCCTAGGGCGCCATGAAAAATAGGCGCCAGACAGGGGATTTTTTTTTAAGTTTTGGTCGGGATTTTTGATGACTAATTTCTCTGTGAATACGGTGCTTTAGAATGAAATAGGCGCGAAAAGGATGGAATGACCTTTTCTATTCTATTTCTATTTTTTTCTTGGTTTTGGTCCGTTCAGGTCCAATCCACCACTCTCCCCCTTCCGGTCTATGCTTTCCAGGGCTTCGTCGGCGGAAAATCTGGATAATCGAGCTCGTAGCTCCCAGAAATTCCAAAAAGAAAACAAATAATTCAACGTTCGATGCAATGCATAAATTGTCGACTGTCAAACCAAGATCTGCTACTGGTGTTACGTATAACCTTCACTTTCACTACTGACAGTTCCCATGGCACGCCCATCTATTTCCCGCCATTTGAGAAATACCTCGTGTTCACCACCAAACAGGATACCATCAGCTTATAGGAATCTTCGCTCACAGCGCTTAGATCCAGAAGAAAGATGCCGTCAATTTACCGTGAATCTTTCCTTGATCCCCGAAGGTAAAAAACGTTCGTACGACACCTCTAGCCGCCACTCCGGGAAGAACTTTGTAGTCCTCTACGCACGTCCGCACTGTTCGGAGGTCAAACAAAGAGTCAGGAATGACCTTTTGAATTTTATTTCGTGCCAAGAGGTAACTAAACATGAAGAATTCAAAAATTGTACTTGTAAGGTTGCCAAGTTTATAGTTTTCTCTGTACGTTAGGGAATTTTAAAATTTTTAATGGAATACCCTTATTTTTAACACGCTTTTATTAACTTGGGTTGTAACTATCTATCTATCTATCTATCTATGTAACGGAATCTTTGAGCCTAATTTTAACCAACTTCCAGCTATTCGATTTCTTTGAAACTTTGCACACGTGTCAAGGACCGATGAAGATGCAATAATTTAAAAACAGTATCCCGTTATCTTTTTTGAATCGCCAGGAAAAAAATTCCATTATATTATAAAAACAACACCTAGGATGCCATCTGTTGGCAACATTTCAAACTTTGCTATTAAATGAAGAAGAAATTTTTTAGTTTTTACACAATTTGGTTAGTTGCACCATGGGTGTTCAATTTTTATGAACAATAAAAATATAGGGTTAGTTGCACCATGAGTTCAAGGATTCCATAATAAAAATTACATTATGTGTAATGTATACATAATACATAATGTGCAATTAATAAAAATTAACATTCTTTTTTTGGATCGCCAGGAAAAAAATTTTCCTTTATATTATAAAAATATAAAAACAACACCTAGGTTGCCACCTGTTGGCAACATTTCAAACTTTGCTATTAAATGAAGAAGAAATTTTTTAGTGGGTTGCAATATATTGGCAACGGTCCAAACATTGCCTGGATTGCCATCTGTTGGCAAAATTTCAAACTTTGCTACTTAATGAAGAAGAAATTTTTAGTGAGTTGCAATCTGTTGGAAAAATTTTAAAATTTGCCACTCTTGTTCATTAAAAAATTTTTTCGCCATTTTGTCAAGAGTAGCAGAAACTAAAAATGAAAAATAATTAATAGTTTAAAAACTAAAAAAACACGCTTTTATATGCAACCGAACTAAAAATTAGAAAATAATTTTTCATTAAAAAAAATATTGTCATTTCATAGTAAAAAGCGTGGGGTGATAAAAATATTAAATGTTATAATTATTATATTTGCAAATATCTATGATGGAAAAGTTATGAAAAAATAGTAAAATGCACCCCACGCTTTTTACTATGAAATGACAATATTTTTTTTATGAAAAATTATTTTCTAATTTTTAGTTCGGTTGCATATAAAAGCGTGTTTTTTAGTTTTTTAAACTATTAATTATTATTATTGTAATCAATTGCTTGCACCAACTTTATTATGACCTGATATTATCGTTTTTACTCCTGTCAATTTCGAAGATATGGCAACATACTTTTTCGAAATTAATACAAAAACGGCTAGGTATGTTCAATTATCTTAGAAACAATCCAACCAATATTCGTCAAAATTAGTACAGAGTTAAAACTAGACCTTCTAAATTCATGAATAGCATTATTGCGACGTTTTCAAGAATCTTGAAAAAAGTCAAGGAAAGGGAGTAAGGAAATTTAATTATGAAACATCGCAAATGCAATTCCTGAATTTAAAATGTCCGGTTACTCCCCTGTCCTTATTTTGACGAATTTCGGTTGGATCGTTTTTGAGTTAATGGACCATACCTAGTCGTATCTGTATTTAAGCTTGATGCCATATCTCTGAAATTGACAAAAGTAAAAAAACCGTAATATTAGGTCATATTAAGGTTAATACAAGCAATTGATTACAATAATAAAAAATAGGGTATTCCATTTAAAATTTTAAAATTCCCTACCTACAGAGAAAACTATAAACTTGGCAAACCTTGCAAATACATTTTTTCATGCTCAGTTACCCCTTGGCACAAAATTTGGTTTATTTATATTTGACGGTTGCTAAGATAATCCACCGTTCCGGTTTTTCTACTAACCCTGTATATAACTCGTAGTTTCGTAAAAGTAGTTATCACTGGAAAACGGTTGTAGATGGATACCATCCGAAACGTCATGTATCACTTAAAAATAATGACAATGGAAGTCAAACAAAGTAGTATTATTAAAAACATTTTTTGTCTACCACCTTCAAAGAAACGTAAAATAGCGAATAATTTTAAATACACAAAAAGAATAGATCTGTCTATCGCTAGCTGGTATAACCAACCCTGGTAGCCTTGTTTTCCTTCTTGTGCTCAGATTTTTGATAAACACATTTAGTTTTAGAATTCTAAAGTGAGGGGGCTAGTTTCAAAGTCTACGGTCTCCAAAATTGGATTATTATGTTATATTGAATAAAAAATGAACCAAGAACATATTAGTATGAGATTCGAATAGGCGGCGACCTTCACCCATCTGTTTACCGGATAAAAACTGTTTTATATTAAAAATAGTATTAAAACAAAGGTGTCGCCATAGGGTTGCCTAAAAAAATTGGGTCAAGGCCATATTTAATGTTAAAAAATAACCTTAAATTTTTGACACACCTTATATAATGGGAATGCTTTTTTTTAAATACGTATGTATGCTACTTACTAAATAGACGGCCAAATTAAAGCAAAATTGGGTAAAAAATATGTGAGAAATTTTCCAAAAACCAGTTTATTTTTACAGTTTAACACATTGTATCTTGAGAAAGAAGTTGCGTGCCCATAAGTTTTTGTCTTAAAATTATACAAATAATTGTAAGTAAAACTTTAATTTACATACTAATTGAACACCCAGTATAACTAAATAAATCAGCAATAAAAATTATTAATTCTCAGGAATATTTAAATAAAAATGTTTATATCAACATAAATTCTAAAGTTTTATTTTATAATACAAGAGCTTTTTACACAAATAATATATTTGTTCAATTCTATTAACTTCAAGACACTTTTGTTAAACATTGTTTTCTTTCACTTCTTGTTCGGCTGATTCTTGCTCTTCTTCACTGTGTTTCGGCGTATCCGATACTTGTAATTCACTTTGTTGTAGACTATTAGGACTACTTGAAAAAGACAAATGATAAAACTGTTTCGTCTCGTCTGAAATTTCTTTAGGGCCGTTTTCCTCGCTTTTTAACTCAGCAACTTTACTTTTAAGGAAATTCAATTCAGAAGCAAATTGTTTTTCAACAGATCTACGTATTTCTTGAACGAAAGGTGCAGGTGAGGTAGATTTAGTCAAAAAACGCACTAAGTCAACATTGGATTCCTTGACATTTTTAGAAAAATCATCAAAACTAACAGCCATAACTTCAGTCATCTCTTCGGTAAACTTTTTTAGTGTATCTTCGACGTTTTTCAACTGTCGATTTGGATCAAATTTCGATTGCAACTCCTTGACGGCCTTGTATATTTCATTTATCTGCGGCAGTACTGCTTCTGAAGGATCATTGAACTCAGTTGGTATACATTTTTCAGAAGTACTTAAGCTGGTGGTATTTTGAGTTTTATGAGAACTGTTTTTTATACCTGGGTTATTAACGCAGCTAACACAATGGTAGATTAGCAGTTTGGTTTGTCTTTTTGTACTGCCAGAAGCTCAATATAGGTGAGAGTAGAGCAATTGTGACAGAGAGGAGTGCTACATTTGTCACATATAACAAAATCTTCTTGCTTCAACTTTTTTCGCATTTCACACATGTCTGCATTTTTGCAGTTGTTTACTGGATCTAAACAATTTATACACTGAAAATAGTACATGTATATGGCTTATCCTTATCAACGATACAATCAGCAAATTTTATCAGTTTTTTTCAAGTCATTTCTGGAGTAGTTAGACTTGATTACCCTTTAAGAAAAAGTACCGTTTAAACAAACGTTTTCACGTCAATACAAATATACCTGTTTACTGAGATAAGGTATGTGTTTAAACTGGATATAAATAAATGATTTTTTTTAACTATTGATTAATTTTGTCATTTTTTTTTTATGACTCAATTTTTTTAAAATATTAGATTTGTATTTTATACACAGTGCAGAGTTGGGTCGAATACTAAAATTTGGTATTCGAATACCGAATATTTTCGAATACCTACAAAAAAAGTATTCGAATACTCGGTATTCATGAATACCACCATTGGGTATTCATGAATACTGAAGAGCAAAAAAACCTCCTTTCTCTTGAAAAAGCAACTCATTCTTAT
Source organism: Listronotus bonariensis (assembly GCA_014170235.1). Taxonomy (NCBI): domain Eukaryota; kingdom Metazoa; phylum Arthropoda; class Insecta; order Coleoptera; family Curculionidae; genus Listronotus; species Listronotus bonariensis. Next base: position 17,246 of record JACEGR010009685.1, read on the forward strand.
TTTTCTACCTTTTTCCATAACAAAAATGCAGTGGTGTACCTTGTTCTTGTTTAAAAATCTAATAATTTCAAGCATACAAGACGTCTCCCACATTTTCCAAAAATAACTTTTCTATTTTTTAAACTATTGATTGACTTGCCTTTGGAATGGGAATACATGTACATACATCTACGATTTACCAGATAGTCATGATTTAAACTGACAGAATAAAATTTATTATACACATCCCTTTTGTGTAAAATGGAGATAAATACATATTAGTCGAACCTAATACATAGAAAACATAGTTTGCAATGTCACTATTTATATGTTGTACCAAGTTACTTGTTATTTTTAATAGCAAAACCCCAAAGAAGTTAAAATAATTAATTTAGATATATTTTTGTTTGCAAAAATAAATGTATATCTGTTCAAAATTACTTACCTATTAGGACCATAGAAACAACAGATCAAGATTTAAAAAACATATTGATTTACATTTTTTTTTTAAATTTGTAAAACTAACTTCCTAAACAGTTAGTTTGCAAATAATGATATATATGACTTTTATCAAATTTTACCCCGTCGTCGGCAAAACCACTGCGAATATGTTTCAACCCGTTTAAGACATAAAAAGTAACGTAATATTCATAAAATAAGCAAACAGTATTTAAATTCAGGATTTGAATACCAGAATATAGGTATTTGAATATCAGTATTCAAATACCGGTATTCGAAACTACTCGAGTATTCAAATATCGGTATTCGAATACCAGAATATTCAAAAACGATATTCAGAATAAAGAATACCGAATACTGACCAAAAAAGTATTCCGTCGAATACCGCACAAATGTATTCTGAATAGTATTCAGAATACCAAGTATTCGAATAATACCCAACTCTGACAGAGTGTTTCCAAATTGCGGCAAAGAAAATTTAAGGGGCGTATTCCTAAGCTATTTTTATGAAAAAAAGTTCATATAAACATTCAAAAAACACCTTAAAAATTTCTAAAACACTTTTTTTTGATAAAATTTGTTGGACTAGATATAAACGTTATTTAATTAAGTATTTGTTCTTGTTGTTACATAATTCCTAATTGGAAGTTATAACACTTAATTTTAAAAAAGGCCTAATGTTTCTTGTATAGTCCAGGAATATGCACTTCAACAGATTTTTTTTCTGGAATTCCTAAGCAAGCTCAGTTCAGTAAAATACATCATTTATTTAATACTTTAAAAAGTCATAAAACTGTATCATAACAATTAGAAGTAGATATCTGTACAGGGTGGGCAAAATTGGACGTTTTTATAGGCCATCTCAGTTATTACTGGAGTTATTAAAAACCAATGTAGGTGTTATGGGCTCGATTTTGAAGAAACTTAAAATGGCGTAGTCAGAATTTTAATAAAATTATTTATCTAAGAGATACGAGGGAAAATTGAAAAATTGTCGTTTTTGATTTTACCCTATATATCCTTTAATATAAGAAATAGCAAAAAACCATAAAGACAATTTTTGTAGAACTTTTTACGTAGAATCTACAGAAAGTATTTGATTTTTATACAGGGTTGCGTCAAAAAGTTACGATGCCAACTTGATGTTTTTCTTATGGAACACCCTGTATATTTTTTTACTAATTAATAGTCCTTGTCACTACAATAACAAATATATATAACATAGTATCATTATCTCTTATAGTTTTTAAATATTTAAATTTTAATATTTGTTTTTGAGCGTACCCCGTATAAACACCTTCTTTTACAATATTATTTTAAATTAATAATTAAATGTAATAATTAGGATATTTTTTATGAATTATACTAACTTTAATATACTCTTAAAAGTATTAACACATTAAAAACTATACTTTTAGAATTTAAAGACATTAAACAAACATAAATACCTACATATGATCATGCTCACACTAATATGTTTCTGTTTTTTTAAAAGTAATTTAATAAAATTAAACCTTTTTAAAACCTATTTCCATAATATATAAATTTATTTAAATTTAAACATTCCAAATTTGAAATTTACCCCTTTAAAAAATATACTACAGACTGGAAGCGTTAAAGAAAACAATGATATTACACCTGATAACCTAATGGCATCTATCTTCATATGACCAAATTTAAAAACGTTAGAAGATAATTTAAAGAATTTGGCTCTTTTAAAAAATCACATATTTTTTTACTGTGTTTATACTTTTAAGAGGATATTAAGGTTAGTATAAATCATAAAAATATCCTATATTATTACATTTAATTATTAATTTAAAATATTATTGTAAAGAAGGTGTTTATACGGGGTGCGCTCAAAAACAAATATTAAAATTTAAATATTTAAAAACTATAAGAGATAATGATACTATAGTATATATATATTTGTTATTGTAGTGACAAGGACTATTAAATAAGTAAAAAATATACAGGGTGTTCCATAAGAAAAACATCAAGTTGGCATCGTAACTTTTTGACGCAACCCTGTATAAAAAAATCGAATACTTTCTGTAGATTCTACGTAAAAAGTTCTACAAAAAATGTCTTTATGGTTTTTTACAATTTCTTATATTAAAGGATATAAAGGGTAAAATCAAAAACGACAATTTTTCAATTTCCTCCTCGTATCTCTTAGATAAATAATTTTATTAAAATTCTGACTACGCCATTTTAAGTTTCTCCAAAATCAAGCCCATAACATCTACATCGGATTTTTAATAACTCCAGTAATAACTGAGATAGCCCATAAAAACGCCCAATTTTGCCCACCCTGTACATCACTACTGGCATAGTTAAGGAGGAAAAGGGAGTAAGGGGTAATTACCCCCCTAGAAATGTTGAAAAATGTCTAAAGGCTTTTAACACATGAAGGCTGTGAGTAGCTAGCATTTGTAACTTGGATTGCATTACCTCCCAGAAAATGAAATTATTTCTGCTACTGTACATCACAAAAACTCCTTAAATATTAAGAATACAATAAACCATATCTTAACTTTCCTTATTGTGTAAAATTAAACATTTTATTTTGTTATTTGTAAAATACTTATTGTGAATTTCACCTTTTCTCCATTATTATTGTTTGGATGGTCACTGTCACATGTAGTTGGGATTTTATTTTTTAGATAGTAAATATGTTACTATAATACTAATTTTTAAATTGAATTTATGTTATGCAAATGAAAAATCCGCAATAGTGTATAATAATACACTAGTTTAATTTTAAGAAGTGGAAACAATATAAAATTACTTGGTTAATTTTGGTAAAAATTTGGTTAAAAGAAATTAGGTATGTTTTGAAACCCAATATTATTGAATTATGAAACACTGTCTATTAAGTACATTTTATTTTTCTAATACAAATGGGGTTTAATCTCGAGTTTAATAATGAGCACCTAAGTAAGGTAAGGTTCCGTATGTTAACCAAGATTACCGATCGGTAAAGAGCGGTTTGACAGCGGTAATACCGGTAACAGTCGAAATGTTAAGAAACCGCGTTTCATAATCTAACCAGATTTCATAAATGGTAAGGTTACGGAACGGAAACCGAAAAAACCAAGAACCGTGGTTAACTTACGGAACGTCGCCTTAACTTCTTTTTGCTTTTAAAATTAGAAAATGGGAGCAACTCCGATTTTGACGAAATTTGGTATACGGGGGTTTTTGGGGCGCTGATCACGAATCTGAAAGAATTATTTGGCGGTCACGTTTCGTTCTCGAGATATCCATCATCAAAGTGGATATTTGAACTAACCTTATTTTCACTGTATTCCCCCTTCTTTTTGCACACAATTCTTGATTTAAAGCTAAAGTGTCACACAATATTTGATTTTCACCTTTTAAAACCCCGTTTTTCTACGTTTTTACATTATTTTTGAATTAAATTGCGTGGCTTTTCTTTGATAATCCGGCAACCATACATACACATAGGGCTTCATGGCAAACTGGGATTAAAATGATTCAAAGTATAGCTATGCAGTTTAATGCAAAAATAATGTAAAAAACGTAGAAAAACGGGGTTTTAAAGGTGAAAATCAAATATTGTGTGACACTTTAGCTTTAAATCAAGAATTGTGTGCAAAGAGGAGAATATAGTGAAAATAAGCTTAGTTCAAATTTGAACTTTGATGATGGATATCTCGAGAACAAGACGTGACCATGTATTCTTTCGAATTCGTCAACGCTAAATACGTATACAAATTTCACTTAATAATAAAACTTACTTGAAGCAACCTAAAGCCCCCATTTTTAACAGTTATCTGTATATTGGTTGCTTTTGCATCGAGACTGTTTTTCAATAAGTTCTTTTAAAGCATTGGCGGGTCTTTGTATGACTTCTCCAGCTGCAATTCTGTTAATTACTTCTTGTTCTAGTTTTCTAATGGGTTTTGGTTCCAATGCCATGATTTTTGGATAAGTTTTTAAAATAAATTGGTAGCTAACGCACCATTTATTATTTAAAATTTACATAACCTCACTAAACAAAAAACATTTTAATCGTCTTTGTTGATTTTCTGGCATTATCTACCTTGCAAATTTAAGCGAAAATTGACTCATGCTGAACTAATAATATAAACCAAAATTGCCTTAAAGATTTTTTAAAGGCTGGTCAAGGTCGATTTGCCCTCCCATCTGTTTTGATCTAGTTTTTTGACAATTTTTTTATAAAAAGTTATGGCATAACATAAAATCTTATCTTATGGCTATTATGCTAATTAAAAAACGTGTCGATTTGCTTATCTGAATGATAAGATAAAGTAAAACTGGTTGTTAGTGAGCTGATCCTGTAAGTAATCCTGCGAAAAATGTCTGAAAATGCTGAAATTAACGAAGCAGACTTGCAAGATCTTAAAAATCGAATGAAATTAATATCAGAAGCTGATCCTTCACAGTACCATAACGAATTTTCCTTAAAGAGATATCTAAGAGCCTTTAAAACAACTGACAATGCTTTTCAAGCCATATTGAAGACAAACAAATGGAGAAAAGAGTATGGTGTTTCTGAACTAACTGCAGATCACCCAGCAGTAAAAAAGCATTTGGACGCAAACAAATCCAGAGTATTAAGACACCGTGACATGCACGGAAGACCAGTCATTTATATTCCAGCAAAAACCACAATGCCAATGACCGTGACATCGACGAATTAACTAAATTTATTGTATACTGTCTTGAAGATGCATGTAAAAAATGTTTCGAAGAAGTAATAGACAATTTGTGTATAGTTTTTGATCTGAAAGACTTTGGCTTGAGCTGCATGGATTATCAATTAATTAAAAACCTAATTTGGCTCTTAAGTAGGCATTATCCTGAGAGGTTAGGAGTTTGTTTGGTTATAAACGCACCAACAATATTTTCAGGTTGCTGGGCAGTTATCAAAGGGTGGTTGGACGAGAAGACTGCCGGTAAAGTAACATTTGTCAATTCCGAGGTTGAGTTATGCACCTATTTAATACCTGATATCTTGCCCACTGACATATAATAATTTATTTGTTTATATAAATAAGATTAAATGTTGTAATAGAGTTTCATGTTGTTTTATGCAAATATAAAGAAATTTCAATTATAAATTTAATTTGATTTAGCTCAGGTTTTTCCTTAAAATTTAAATTATGTATAATAATTCAATAGTTATATAGAATTGGGTTTTATTTTATTAAAATTAAATTTAAACCTTTAATAAAAGTAACATAATGTTAAAAATATATGCACACATACTACTTAAATAGTTACATATATATTAAAATGCAAATTACTACCTCATTTTAATTTTATTTTAATTACCAATGCTCCATAAAAACAAGTACATTAAAAAAGTTATGAGACTAGTGGAAAAAATGAAAAAAAATTAAAATATTTTTATTTAATTTGGTTAATTAATATTGAGCACAATCTGAACTAAATGGTTTTAGTTTAATAAATATTTCTGAAGTCAATTTTAAATAATTTCACTGTGATCTGATTATGATTACCTAGATAAATAATATGACTATTGGTTGGTCTTTTTTCCTAAAGTTCTCCAATCACCAGTCTTATTATTAGTTTTGAATCTTAAAGTGAATTGACAGTGAATTTAATTATCTTGTTCTTTTCAGTTTATTCAGTTAGATTGTCATTTGTTCTTGGAATTTTTTTATTTTATTGTTTTATTATTTTTAGCAAAATATAAAATTATATACATAATTTTTATTCCTAATAAAATATTCCAAACACTTCTTAAACATCTTAATACAAATTCGTTTTTAAGGGGCAGTTGAGTGATTTTATATTTAACTCTCTGTATTTGTTGGGTTGTTATTTTTACATATTGATCCACTCTGATTATTTTGCTTTGACTAAAAATATTAATATTGTCTCATCAAAACTGTATACCCTTTGTCAATATGGATGCATTATTTAGCATCTATCATCAGTAAAAATGATTATTCAATTTTTCTAAAGAATGAATTACCCACACAGACTAAACCACTGTACTTAATTATCACACTTATTGTATTTTTGTTATAAAAGTTGGCTCGACTAGTATTATGCAATTAAATTAAAATAGCTTTAATACTTTTTATTTTTTGATCCTTAGATTCTATTTTATTATTGTAAGATACAGCCATATTTTTTTTGTTAAAATATTTTTCTACATGAAGTTATTTTAAGTTGTTATATTGTTTTTATAACCTTGAACACATCACTTTTTATTTAATTAGGTTTGTTGTCCTTATAAATGTTTTTAAAGCTGTTTTGCAAAAACGGCTATAATCTGGTAATGTCAATTGATATCAGAGATGATTTGTTAAATGTATCAAAAACTGAATGTCAGAATGTCATGTTTTAATTAAAGTATTATAAATAAAATGTGCTGTTTTTTTATAATCACTTTTAAATATGTTATACCTTGTACCCAGTTGAATACCTGCACTAAATATGTGCCCCGTATACAGGGCTGATCATAAAAACAAAAATATATCCATCAGAAATTTTTGAGCGGATCAGATTAAGATAGGGCGAGTTAATTACATGCCAAACAGTGTAAGTTCCACTAATCTGACAATTTGAGAGTGACGTAAAGAAAGCGGTGGGCTACAAAGTTGTAAAAAAACTTCATTTTGACATTCTCCATAGTGGCAATTTTTTTTATTTTGAGGAAAATAATTTAAGGACAACGAAAAATATGTAATCCGATACGATCCAAACGATTTCTACAAGCCGAAAGAATAACAGTATTTTTTTGACACATTTAAAACTTTATAGCCGCTTCTCCCACCGATGAAAAGGTATACATTAT
>JACEGR010009686.1:0-24500 GCA_014170235.1 Listronotus bonariensis
TGTTGTCAAGAGGTTTCTAATTAAATATTTATGTGTTACATTTTTATGTCTCATTTCCTTACATCATTTAAATAAAAGGTATTTATTTTATTTATAATACCCACTGTGATGTTTTGAAGAGTTAAAATCTTGCCTCCAATTGAAAACTAATTTAAGGTTATGCTCGGTTAGCTTTTGTAGGTTATGTTTAATTTTATTATTCCCTTACTATTATTTCCTTACTATTCTATTAATAAGAAAATGAGAATTTATGAGAAATCAAACATAACCTTACAAAAACTAGTCATACCTTGTCTTAAATTATATTCTGATTAATGATAAATTTATTTTAGTAAATCTTATTTATGATGATGAATCTAGTTTTAATATTTTTTAAAGGAATCTCTACATTTTCATAATTGATTTTTTATCACCACTTTTATTTTTTTTAATATCTTTGGACAAACCACGAAGGCTAAAAGCCTAAATACTAACGTACCGTGGGTGTCTTAAGCGAGGTGGGAGGAAGTTTGTTGACGCGGGACTTAAATACGTGAAGATTTGGGGGAAGGAAAGACTTCCGCGGGCAGCAGGTTCCATAATCTAGAAACTCTAGGGATAAAAGAACGAACAAAGTGAGAAGTTCGGGGCCTGTCCAGTTGGACCGTATAGGGATGCATACGCGTGGAACCACGAGTTTCTCTGTTGGGAACCGTAAGAGGAGGAACTTTACTGGACAATTCTTCAGAGTACAAGCCATGGTACCTATAAAAAGCGATAAGTCCCCCACAGCCCGACGATCGGCAAGAGAGGGAAGCCTTTCTGTAAGTGAAGGATCATTAATGAGACGAATAGCTCTTCTTTGAATAGAATCAAGAATGCTTAGGGTTGTGGGGGACGCCATGCCCCAGATATGAGAACAATATTCCAAGGGAGGTCGGATTTGGGACACATATAAAGTGTATAAATTAGAAGCGGAAAAATACTTTTTGGCTCGAAAGAGAAATCCAAGCTTTTTTAAAGCTGCCGTGGCTATAGATACAATGTGTTTATGCCAGTTAAGGTTACTTTCAAATGTGACGCCCACGAGATTGAAGGTGTCTTTGCTCTGTAAAACTTGGCCGCTCATAAGTAGAGGATGAGTGTTTAATGACTCTTTTCGCGAAAAGGAACATGACTGTGTTTTAGATGCATTAAAATTGACGAGATTTTTAGTGCCCCAATCCAATATTAAATTAAGATCCTGCGATATCTGCATCGCTCTGCGTCTATTTTCCAAGTCAGGTTTAGTGATGGGTTTAGGAACCTGAAAACTGGAGTGAGGGGTACTATCGTCGGCGAAACTATGAATGGAATTAGTTGTGGACGAGAGAAGGTCGTTGATATGAAGAAGAAACAATGTTGGTGCCAGAACTGGGCCCTGAGGGAATCCAGCATTTACTTGGTAAAAGCTTAAAAATGGCCGTCCACAGTAACTGATATACGTCGATCAGATAGACAACTAGAGAGCCAAGTACAGAGTTTAGTTGAAAGACCATAGGAGGGAAGTTTATTAAGAAGTGCGGCATGCCAGACTTGGTCAAAAGCTTTGGATATATCAAGAGCAACGATCTGGGACTCACCTAGAAACTCAAGAGACTTGTTCCAACAGTGTGATACGAAGGAAAGAAGATCTGCTGTAGATCTTTTGTGGCGAAATCCATACTGCCTGTCATGCAAAATTTTGTGTTTTTCTAAGTACTTAAGAATTTGTGAATTAATTAATTTTTTCCATTACTTTACAAAGAACTGAGAGAATTGAAATTGGTCTGTAGTTAGATGGAAGGGATTTAGATCCTTTCTTGGGAATAGGTTGAACACGTGCAGCTTTTCAGCTCTCCGGAAAGATACCTGTGTCGTAAGAAATTCGAAAGAGCCGAGTTAAGATTGGTGCAAGTTCTGGAGCACATTTTTTAAAACGATTGCTGGTATGCCATCCAGCCCAGACGATTTCTTGGTGTTAAGGGAAGAAAGGATACGCTAGGCAAGTAGTTCTGCCTTTCCTTTAGCGGTTGAAATAATTTCATCTTCCAAAGTTAGTGGTGGGAAAGAGCTGGTACAAAAATTCCTACTTATGTTTTTTGCAAAGACCAGAAAGATTTGCTGCCATTTGAGCAAGAAAGCACTTTGTTTTTAATACGATTGTCGAAGGAGTCTTTGGCTTCAGAAATTGTTTGATTGTAGAAGTTTCTTGCTTCAATGCTGGCCTGTCGGTTTTCTGGACTAGGATCCTGTAGAAACTTCTTGGGAGCCTGAACTTTTAAAATTCTGGCTTTATCACAAGATTTGGAAAACCAGTGTTTGTTATTGGATTGTTTGGGGTTCTTGATGGTGTGTGGAATATAGGTTTCAATGCCCAATTGAATTGATTCTGTAGTGCCATACTGTGCGTGGTGGCATGTATTCATTTACCTCGGGATGTGCAGGGTAAGATATAGTAACTAAGCCATGATCTGAGCGACCTAGGGGTGCTGTGACAGATGTTTCATATTCAATTCGGGGTTGGTAGTAAGAAAGAAATCTAGGGGATTTGAACTATGATTTGGGACTCTAGGAAAGTAGGTGGGTTTCATAATAAGGTTGGTAAGAGAGTTACTGACTACAAAGATTTCGGCTGGTCTGCCTTGGGGTCAGTTTTTGAAGAGCCCAGCCAATCCTTATTATGGACATTGAAGTCGCCAAGCACGATTACTTCAGCCGATGGAAACTGAGAAATTATGCTATAGATCTTTGTTGAAAGAAAGTCAAAGAATTCGACATAGGAATTATTAGATGGGGACCGGTACAAACAGCAGATAAATTTAGTTGAAGACCTAAGGGAAAGTTTGAGCCAAAGGATATCAGGCCTACCCGATTCAAGATTGGAAACTCGAGCACAAGCCAGATCGTTGTGGACGTAAGCACATACGCCACCATGTGGGCGGAAAAACGAAATAAGTTCGTAGCCTGGGAAGAGAAGGTGGCTGGTTGAAGATTTAGAACTTATTTGTGTTTCCGTTAGAAACAGTATGTGGGGCTTAGATGACTGAAGGTGATGGTGAACGGAGTTTATATTGGTGTTGAGCCCACATATGTTTGCAAAAGAAATTAAAATTCTCGATGAAGGCCTCCCGGATGCACCCCTCGACGGGAGATCCGAATGGAGGAGTATTTTACCTCCGGAATATTTTACTTCCGGGTGTGCCGCCATCATTTGTACATAGTTTGGGGGTTAAAAGGAAAAAAAAGAAAAGAAAAAAAAGGAAGAAGGAAAACTGACTCACACACCCAGAACCCGAAACGTCCGTTAAGAATTCACGGGTCCTTTAAAGGGTGAGAAGGGTGGTACCTCCTCAGGCGAGGCTCTACCACCTACCATTATTTTCATTTAAATTGAGAAAAGCAGGGGACCACGTAGTAAACTGAGATGAGTTAGTTTATGGAAAATTATGTTTTTATTATAATGTGGAGTCTTTTTTCAAATTCGTGAGAACTACTCTTTTAAGCGTAATAACGCAAAACCAATGTTCTCAAATAAATGTTTTTTTTTAATAAACAACTGTCTATCTGTGATATTTTTTAAAAAGCATGAATATTTTATTGATGTTACAAACAAAAATTGCCTCAATAACCTTGGGGAAATCTACTCCCCGCGCGTTTGCTTTATAGTTAAAGTTTTGTGTCAACTTGGCCGGTTAATACCAAACAGTTGCTCCGAAATGGGTAAACTTTAACTTTTTAGTTCCCTGCTCTGTATTTCAAGTATGTAAAAGAATTTTTAGGTTAATCTTAAGTTGTCGTCCTGTTTTGCTTAAAATTAACATACGCCTTTTGGCTTCTAGCAATAAAATTTGCATAACTTTGTTAGATTTCCCCAAACATGCTTCGTTTGTCTCAAGTTTTTATAAAATTATCTTTGTTTACTTGTGAAAAAATTACCGTACTTAGAATTTTTAAAAGCATCATTTTTTCATTTATGTGGTTTAAAAAGACGGTGCCAAAATACAAATTAGAATAAAAAATTTAATAATACAATGTGTCCCAGGATAGGTGTTACAAGAGGACAAATGGACCAAACATTTTGGAATTTTAAAACGTCCTTTTGGAAAAACTGTTTGCAAGGTCCTAATCTAAAAAATACAAAATTTTACGCTAATAGGTAATATACAGGACGAGTTATAACTAAAGTATATAAAATGACCAATAGTAAATTACCTTTATTTTTAAAAATAGGACAAAATTGTATAAGTAAATGTAGTAGAGAATTAAATTTTAGGTCAAAATTTAAAGGGTAAAAATGAAGGTAAAAAATATGTTTGTCAATTTTTTACATTGCGCATTAACCGTTTTTAAAATTCATGGCTTAATACAGCGAATTTTAAAAAAATATTTAAAATTTTAGGGTTTTCTTTGAATTTTGCTTCCTCTTGCCCATTTTATAAGTTGTAATGCGGTATGTAAAAAATGAATATGAATTATAATAAACTCATATGTTTTAACTTTAAAGGCTTACATAAAATTAGGAAGAATTAAAGGTAAAACACCATTTTGTCAATTTTTTACATTGTGCAATAACCGTTTTTAAAATACATGACATAAGACAGCGAATTAAAAAAATATGTATTTAAAATTATTAAGTTCTCTGTTGAATTTTGCCCCCTCTTGCCCATTATTTAAGTTGTAATGGGTAATGTGAAAAAATGAATATTATTTTTTTAACTCTCAAGCTTTAGCTTTAAATGCTGACATAAAATTCAATTCTCTACACCATTTACTTATAAGATTTTGTTTTATTTTTAAAAATAAAAGTAGTAGTGCTTGGACATTTTTCATACTTTTAGTTATAACTCGCCCTGTATGTAACCAATTGAACTAAAATTTTGTATTTATTAGTTTTGGACCATGCAATCAGTTTTTCTAAAAACTTGTTTTAAAATGAAAACATTTTTGGTACATTTGTCATCTTATAACACCTATCCTGGGAGATACTGTATATCAGGTATTTTTAGGACTAAAGTCATCATCAAAGAAAGAAAATAAGAATAATTTATACTTAGAGGTAAAAAAAAACATGGTATGGTAATTTTACTTTTTTTTCTTAACCAATTACTTATTTTTCTGTTTCAAAAATTGCTTTTGTTTTTTTTAATAATGTTAAACGTCACCTATATCTCAATTGTTCAATAATTACAAATCCTGTTGGGTAATTTATTGGCAAATTATTGTCATGATTGAATTTTATTACCCAATCTGCGTTAAGATGTTGTGATCCTTAAAACCTTGTAGTCTGTTTCTCCTTTTAAATCAATATTTTTTAATTCGTATTTGTTACCTGTAAGAGCCAAGTTCTGCAGAATAAAAACTTACAAAAGCTTGTTAGCCTAACTTTAGAAATGACATTTATTTGCTTAAACACATTGTACAGTGCTTGTCTAAATTTAGGACCCCCAACCTAACTTCTGAATTGTTTGATAATTTTTGATGAAAATTTGAGAACTTTAGTAGGACAACATAAACCAAATTTAAGACAAGAAATGACAATTATAAATGTCAAACTGATAGCTGGGCGCCATTTTAAAAAGAAAAATTAAATGGAAAGGACAGTTTTGTGGCACATCATTTAAAAGCTCCTGACGAGTATTTTATAACCTTGGAATATAAAGTCAATATATTTACCTACTTTAAAAATGACCTGAATAACTCATTTAGATAGCCGTATTTCCGAATCTAATAAACTTAAATATACATAATTTGATATTTTCTTAAAGCTTTTAAAAATATTAATTTAACCGTAATATTGGTAATACTATATAGAACAAAAAGTATTTTTTTTTAATAATGAACCCTTTATATAAAATTACCCTTAAAAGGACATCTAAACAGAGTTGGGTCGTATTCGAATACTCAGTATTCTGAATAGTATTCAGAATATTTCTTGCCGGTATTCGAATACATTTTGTGTTTGGTATTCGGTATTCGTCAGAATACTATTTTGCTCAGTATTCGGTATTCTGTATTCGAATACTTCAAAAGTATTCGACGAATATTTTTTTATTTTTTTTGAGTATTTGAATACCGGCGTTCCGAGTATTCGAATACCGAAAAGTGTAAGTAGTATCCGAATACTAAAATTGTCATGATTTGTATAACAAGAGGGAAGGAAAATAGAAAAAAATGAGGTGAGGTCCTTTTTTCTTTTTTTTTTTTTTTTTTGGTCTTCCATTTTGTCATAGGTTTTGTTTAGAAGTATTTGAATTTTCTCGCTTCCAGTATTCGAATACCAATTCCGGGTATTCATGTATTCGAATACTTTTTTCTTCCAAGTTTGCAAATATTCGGTATTCGAATACTTTCTTTTTCTGGTATTCGTATTCGTATTCGAATACCGATTTTTAGTATTCTGCCCAACTCTGCATCTCAAAGACCTTTAAGAAAATACAAAATTAGGTTTATCTAACTTTATTAGTTATGAAGTTTATTTTTAAAGTACCGCCATTTTTGGGGGGTAAAGGTATTTACTTTATATTCTGGGGTTATAAAGAACTCGTCAAGAGCTTTAAAGACCACCTTTTCCATTTAATTTTTTTCTAAAATGACGCCCAGCTGTCATTTTGACATTTATAATTGTCATTTCTCGTCTTAAATTTGGTTTATGTTGTCCTACTAAAGTTCTCAAATTTTCATGAAAAATTATCAAACAATTTAAAAGTTAGCAGGGACTGACATTAGACAAATACTGTATACATAACCGCAACACCTTTTATTAGTCATGGATTTATTTTGTATTCTTTGTTTATATTCTAATAGATACTTAAGTTATAAGGATTATGATAACGATTATTATGGTACTACCCGTGAATATTGTCTGATAACATGACGTGTCGCATAATAATTGTTTATGATCCGAGTTTCATACAATATTTTATATTTCTACGATTTCTGTTTGTTTTTTTGCCGACTTTTAGTTTCTTCAGTAAACTATTAATTCCATTCCAGTGTAAATGTAGCTTAGTTTATAGGACTGAATACTAAAAGGATTTTATTAAAAAACTCAGTACTATAATGAAATTCTTATAGTATTTAGTCCTGTAAAGTATGCCATTTTGACACTGAAATTGAAACTCATAATGATGTCATTATGACACGTCGAAATATAAATAAATTAAAGTGATCACACGTCCCGATTTTAATTTTTAGAGTTAATATACATTTTGAGACACCACGGCGTTGTAGCTTTTTTACTAACCTAGTATAAGCAAGTCAACTGGCATCAGGTGGATACTTCTTGTTTTGTTCGTCTCTAATTGAATAAAGTATACCTTCGCCATATGATACAGAATAGTTACCAGTACTTTGGTAGTTCTGAATAACTAAAATAATTATTTGATTATATTTGAAGCCCAAAAAAATTGCCATTTTTTTTTATTAGATAAAGAAGCTGCATTAAAGTGTTAATTAGGAAAAAAATAACCACGTGTAAATATATTTCTAGAAAGAGATCAAATTGTCGCTTAATGTTTTTAGAGGCATGTTAAATTGGTAACTGAGTATTCACGAATATAAATTATCATAAAAATACACCAAAACAATTAGTTTATAGGGTAAAGCTTCAAAGTTGTTCTAAGTTATGACCTAAAAATGGTTGAAGATATAAAGGGTGTTTCCTTATTGCGGTAAGAAACATAAGGGCTTAATACTAAGCCAATATAAGTTTATATAAACATAAATCTTTAATTTTTTTAACGATTCGAGGTATTTAAGATTTTAAAAACAAAATTAATATTATAATTTTAATTATAACATGCCGTACTAAAAATGTACTTAATTTATTTATTTTTTGGGCGTGTTTATTTACTCATATTAAAGTATTTTGAATAACAAGTATTTTATCACAAAAAAACCTGAACATTTCCCAAACGAAATCGCCTTTTGTGAATCTACTTTGAGATTACAAAGTTTTGTGTCAACTTTCTTAAGTTTATACAAAACAGTTTCTACAATAAAATCACTTTAACTTCTACATTTTGTATTTAGAGTACACGCGAGAGTTTTTAAGTTAATCCCAAGTTTCTGTACTCTCCACAAAAAATATAATACGACTTTTAAACTTAAAGAATTTAATTTGGATAAGAAAATTACCCTTCACTGGTTCTTTTTCTTTCCGAGGTTAAGTAAAATCATTAAAAATATAATTAGGTTTGCCCGACTTACTGTTTGTGTAGTTTTTTTACTCTAGTTTTTAAATTTGGTTATGAGTTTTATTAACCAAAAAACTAAGATAGTTTATAACTTAACAAATGTAATTATTTAGCTATTGCCCTATAACGTACGTCTGCAGTTATGTCAGTGGTTGTAGACTCGAGTGATGGGGATTTGAATGGGGCTCGGATCTCAGCTCTAATCTTGCTAGACTTCTTTAAGGCTTTAGATACAAACACTCAAGAACTGCATTTCCCTAAGCTTTGCTTTTATGGATTTTTGAACGGAAACCATTTATTAATTACGGTCTTATCTAATCGAGACTATGCGAATCGTGGCACTTGATGGCAAAAATTATCTGGACTGGGCAATGTTACTTCTAAAGTTCTATAGGGGTCAATACTGGGCCTCTGTTTTTTGTTCTTTACATGGCTGATCTGTTAAAATATACATTCATGATTGCACTGGTCAAATATGTATGTTTAGCTTTTTGCCTTATGAACAGCATATAGCGAAATACATAGTTAGTAAAGATTAAGATGGATAAGAAAATATGTCGGCAAAGCATAATCTGTTTCTTCATATAAAAAGAGCTTGATAACCTATTTTAAAGGTAGAAGGGCATGTGAAGTTGATAAATTCATAAAAGTACGGATATTTGACAGCTTATTACTAATTAAGTTTTTGTTAAATTGCTTGGATTGTACTTTAACTCTGGGTTAACATTCAGCACTCATGTTTTTAGTCCTTTTGTAATTATTGTGGTTATGTCTATGGCCCATTCCTGGATTTAAGAAACCACGAACGAAATAACGAATTCAAAAGTTTTAAATACTTGCTGCCGGTTTGTTTTTGTTTTTTTTTTAGGTTTATTATAATGTGTCAGATAAAATAACCAAGAAAGGATGGTTGGACATGGCCAATAGAAGAAAGCTTTAATTTGCCAGTTTTGTTTGGAAAAGAAAATCACGATCACAGAAAAGTCTCTCTATTTAAAGCTTTATTTTAAAAGTGAGACTTGTGCTCTTAACACTAGGTTTATTAATCTCTTCAAAAAACTTCGGAACATTTTTTATTGTATAATCAATAGGGGGGCAATACTTAAAGGTATTAAAATTAACATGAAATTTTCTATAGCGATGAATCACACTTTATATTTACTTATTAAAAAGATCCTTTTAAAAGTTTTTAAAAATACCACATTTTATATATACCTTTCTCAATTAGTTTTGAAAATATGACCATCCAAAACTAAAGTATGATTTTAATTTTCTTTAGAACGTATTAATTTTTTTTATCTACTTTTTTGGTTTAAAACGTATAAAACAATTAAAATACTGTTGAATTTGTTATTTCTGGGGTATCCGGTTTTGTCATCAGGATGCTATTATATTTAAAGATACACACGTTATATATATTTCTTTAATAAAACACAACGTATATAATATCTCCATTAAAAATAAAGGGTGTTTTTTACAGCTACTAAAAATTAAATCATAATAAAACAAAAAATATATTTTTAATATCAATAAAACAAACTTTATTGGATAGAAAATTGTATCACATTAATGTGTAAATATGATATCGGCCAGATGACCGCCACAGTTGGCACGTACATGGCACAATCTAAAACTCCAATTTTCACAAACTTTTTGCAGAATTTGCGGCCGTATTTGGCCTATAACTCTTCAAATGTTGATTTTAGGGTGTTCAAGTATCTGTGGATTATCAACGTAGACAAATGACTTTATATAATCCTAAAAGAAAATTATCCAATAGGGTTAAATCACAAGATCTTCGTGGTCAATTAATTGGACCATTACGTTATTCTTTCATCAAAAGTTTCATTTAGTAAATCATTTGTAGAGCACTCTGTGTGGTATGTGGCTTCCTCCTGTTGAAAGCACATGTAAGCAAGATCAATGCCAACTAATAAGGGTAGAAAAAAATTCTAATCATGTCGCTATACCGCTCACCAAGAAAATAGGTAAAAACCGCCGGAAACTACAAATTGGTTTCAATTTTGGGCGGTTTTCATATAAACATATAAATTGAAAAAATCGCCGACGGCGGTTTTCTTCTTATAATAGATCAAAACCGCCGGCGGAGAGCAAAAACATATTTGGGATATTCATTGTTGCTGGAAGTAATTTTTTTATGCCTAATATTTTGGTAGATATATAAGTGCTAAATTTATATTTAATTAATTTTTATATAACAAAAGAAAATATGTATATATCAAAAATATTTTATGTATATTAGTATTTATTGATTTCAATATTTTCTCTGGGACTCTTACAATTTCCCAAGATATTTTCAGAATAAAGTGAATAATAAAAATATTTATAAAGTAAATACATACACTTTAAAATCACAGAGGAATTCCTCAGAAATTATCAAAATAGAGGGAGCAGTAAGAGTCTCAGATGCTTAGTTTCAAACTACTTTATTTTCACTATCTATAATTTAGGCACTATAAATTAAGAAAAACACATAAACAAAAAAATGTATTACATTCGTTTAAAAAGGCAGTAACCTTGCATAACGTTGCAACAAAAAATATTGTTGGTTTGAAAAGTCAGCGTACCTACCTAGTTACTAAGTAGGTATTTATTTACCTAGGCGAACAAAATGCAAAAAGTATTCTGAACTGGAACCAGAACATGGTGTCTTTTGTGTATTTCGATGCGCTGAATACGAATCTGAAGCCCGTTTTGGTCCAGCACGTCCCAATTTTTTGTAAATTGCAAATATTACCTTCCACATGACCAAATTTTAAGGTAATATTTCCAATTTACAAAAACTGGGAAGTGCTGGACCAAAACTTTAGATTCGGATTCAGCGCATCTAAATACACAAGAAACACTATGCTCCGGTTCCAGTTCAGAATACTTATTTTAATTTTGTTTGCCTATAAAGATGCCCAAAAAGCATAGGTTTCACACGATTGTGGACTTCATCAGGATAACTAAAAAAATACAAAAATAATTATATTAGAAAAACTGAAACACCCGCTTTTAAAGCACCTTGAACCTAAATATTAAAAATTATTTTTAAAATGATCTCAAAATTACAATAAACGAAAAATAAAATATTATTGTAGTATGTAAAGCGTCGGGCTCTGGACATACGAAAAATATGGTACAAAGCGCCTACTTTTCTACAATAATAGTAATATTTTTCATTTATTATTATTTTAAAACTTAGTTTTAGCTTTTAAGTTCAATGTGGTTTATAAGCATGTTTTTACTTTTTAAAAACCTATATTTTTTTTAATCGTAGCCAGTGTATTTAATTTATTATATAAAAATATTCTATATATTGTTGTATATATTGTTTATACAAAAATAGTGTAATCAATCTTTATATACAGGGTGGCCATTTGAAAACGAAACAGAGCTAATTTTGGGTATTCAAGGTCATTTAAGGAAAAACGCTTGCACCCGTCAATTTTTGATTTAAGGAGAAAACGTTTCTTTACCACTTTAACCCCTGAACTGCAATCATCTAGCAGGGGTGAAACTCACCTTTAAAATTTTAAAAGGGACGAGGGGTCAAATAATACTTCATACTAAAGGTGACCAAGATTACAACTGCCAACTTTGATGTCTCTGCTTTTACTTCCGTTGATATCACAGCAAGGTTAATTTCTTTTAATGTATAATAATAATTTACATGTAAGAGCAAGTTACTTTAATCTCAAAGGATATGATACAATTTAAACGATCTTCAAAATTAGGTATCAATTAATCTTTCTGGTGAGGATGTTATTCACCTTTTTTTAGGGGTGAGTTACACCCCCGATTAATATAATATTTTAAAGATTGTTTAACCCTTATCATATCCCTTTAGTTTAAAATAGCTTGCTCTTTCTGGTAATTTAATGTTGTACATTAAAAAATAAAAATAAAAATTTTGACAAGCTGTCATATCAACGGTAATAATAGCAGAAAATTTAAACTTGGCAGTTATAATCAGGGTCAGACTTTTTAAAATAAAGTATCACTTGACCCCTCTTTCCATTTTAAATTGGGTGGGGGGGTAAGTTTTACTTTTGCCAGACGGTTGCAGTTCAGGGAGTGAAAATGGGAAAAAAATTCTCCTAAAATCAAACATTAACGGGTCCAAGTGTTTTTCCTTAAATGACCTGCAAAGCCTAAAATAAGCTCTGTTTCGTTTTCAAATGACCACCTTGTACTGATTGGAATTTTAAGTCATCTTTACTAATATTCAGTTAAGACTTTACTCTTAACAGAGTACTGTAGCCAGTTTCGTACGCAATTCTAGTGAGTAAACACAGCAATGCACGTAAATATTCCATTTAATTCCAGAGGACGCCTGCAGAGCAAACATGGAAACCCGTTATGTCAAACAAAGTAAATGTATATTAAAAGTTGTATTTCATGTCATTTTCCAAAGCGAAATAAATACTTATATTCAAGATATTAACAAATTAGTATTTACGTATGACGATGCCATGAGAGTTACATACATACAAATCGTATCAGCTATTTTTAAAGGTATATCGGCAAGTAATACAATAACAAAATAAGTTCTATTAGTCACCCAATCCGAAATGTTTACCTGTCGGCATTCGCGTTTCCAACTTGCCAATGAACGACTTTATTTAGCTATTTCTCTATACAGCTAAGCCTAAATTAATGTTTTTAATTTTAAAACTGAATTTTGCATAGTGGGCTATAACATAGACTAACCAAAGAATAAAGTTAGCGCTTAGTTTATAAGTTGTTTACATTTGGCAGCAACATCCGAGTTTTCACTATTTTACCTCGCCCAGCACCCTTACTTACACCTCGGTTTTTCCAGTTTATTGACTTCATAATTAAATATAAACACCAAATATTTTTGATTAGCGCCACTTTTTTGTACTTAAAACAGTGTCCAAAATCAGTGCAGATTCAAAATTCTTAGAAATTTTTTTATTTAAAACATAATAGTAGAAAACTGTGTAGGAAACTGTTACCAAAATTATTATTGAAATTTTAATTTTGAAGTTAACACACACTCTTTTGAGTATAAACACAGAAATACTTAACCAAAATATTTAATTTTTAATTAATTAATGAGTAAACTTAAGGAACCGAGAGGTGAATAAGGGTGCTGGGCAGGGTAAAATAGTTAAAACTCATATGGTGCTGTAAAATGTAACAAAATTATGAACTGTTTACTAACTTTATTTTTTGTTTATAATCATGGGCCATCATGGGCCAATCATGGCTTTTAAGGCAAAATTTAATTTTAAAATTAAAAATATTAGGTTAGGGTCAAAAAAATTTAAAATACCAATTTTATATTTTTGAAAAGCTTTGTCCTCTATAAATTAGTAAATAAAAAATATACAGAGTGTTTTATAGAAAAATCATATGTTTAATTTATATCTTAAAATATATAAAATGTTTTAAAAATCTAATTACACCACTCGATTTTACGTAATAATATCTATTTATAATTAGTTTACTTATGTTGTACTTAACAAGATAACAGAAATACGTCCAAAAACAGTCCAAAAATGAAAACAATAAATTTTTCCCTGTAGGTCAAAAACTAAGAGCCATAAAAAATATTTTAGTCTATCTGCAATTAAAACAGATTCCGGTCACCCTGTACTCTAAAAATATGAATTTCTGTAGTTTCTTTTTCGTCTATTTGACAGTCCGCGAAGGCTTTAAGCTGGAAATTATTATTGGTATAACTAACAATTTTCTAATTCTTAGGCAGCAAATTAGACAACTGTGTTAACAAACTGCAAAAATACTGTACATGGGAACAATTTATGCAAATTTTATTGCTAAGAGCAGTTACGCTAATTTTTAGTAAAAATAAATGTCGTTACACTAACTTAAAAATTGCATGTATTTAAATTTTAAGTGCGAGTGCTAAAAAGATAGTATTCCTTTTTGCGGTAAATATTTCCATAATTTATGCGGTTTGCTAATTAAATTTAAAAACCTATTTTTTTTAAATAATATAAAACAAACAAAAAATTTATTGGATTGTAAAATAAAATTAAGTTTAAATCATTTTGTACCTTTATGTTTAAAATTTTTATATCAATAAAATATCAAATAAATTTTAATATTTTTTAACTTAAATAGGCTGTGGATAAGGTTAACTTTAAATAAACATAAATCCCATTATTATGATATTATGACATAGCGATTAGCTATATAACATTTGCCAATTGGAGTTTTGTTAATGCGGGCTGAGATAAGAAATTTGCTGACTGCTTCCTAATTAAAAAAATATACAAAGTGTTTTCTAACTACGGTAGAAATCCGAATCGGGGTGTTTTTTTATGTATTATTATAAAAAAGTTCATAAAACATGATAAAAAATCAGTGGCTTTCCCTTTTTTTCAATACTATGGGCGTGCCTACTGAGACGCCACTGGACCCAATATTCGTAATCTAGTTAAAACTTTACATGGGCCTTATTATATTAAATAGGTGTATTAAATTTCATTTTAACCGGTTAATAATGCCGACTTTTTTAAAATTTTATCGCCCTGCCCAAGCAGCAAGGTAACGTAATTTTTAGTCATTTTTGGTCGTAAGACGTCATCGGACCAATATTATGACGTCATGTTAACGTTATTTTACTGACGTGTTTTTGACGTCGTTAAAGTGACGTCTTTTTGACGTCATTGTTTTGTCATATTAGCTCATAAAAATCTAATGACGTCATTTTTAGAAAACCCTTTAATTTTTTTTAACATTATATGCTTTGTGTCAACATCCAACCGGAATATCATATGACGGAAAAATGAGACTAATAATTTTAGTTGTCATTACATGACATAACACATCCATCCAACACCGTCTTTATGGAAAGCCTATCAACCATCAAGTGTGTTTACTCTATAATTAAAAAAATATAATTTTATTGAATAAAATCTTGAATCGCTTCAGCTTTAAAAAAAAGTATAGACGTCAATTTTTTGTCATATTAAAGACGTCATTCATTAACGGGACGTCTTTTGTCTGTAACTTAGGGAGGTCATTTTACTGTCATTTTGTTGTCTTCTTATGATGTCTTTACTAACCAAAAATGACCAAAATAACTAAAAAGAGACGTCAATAGGACGTCAGCTTGCTGCTTAAGTTTATCTCAAAAATAAAGCAAGTCCGAAAATATGTATTTTTTTCAATAAAACAAATGAGAAATTACCCCTTAAGTTTTGTGCCGTAGTTTGAAAACACCCTGTATATACAGTCAAATATAAAATTCTCTTTTTTATATTCGGGTAAAAAGCAGCTCTCTGATTGGCAACAAGTTGCTTATGAACTTTTAAAAGCGGCACGACGTGTATATACTAGAAAGAGTTACAACATAAACACTATTTTGGGGGATGCAAAAACAGGAACAGAAAAAATCTAAGTTAGCTTTACGTAAAAAGTAACTACTTTTGCTGACGACAAAGTCAGGGTTGTCTAGATTTTGTGCTTTTTGATTTTCGTTAAACGTTATATATTTTTTTAAATTGTGCTTTTAAATACGTTTTTATTAAAACCGAAAGGACTTAATAATAAAGAAGTGTTTTGTAAACGGCTGTTCTAATAATGCTTTAATCTGTTTTTCTCCGACACTGGTAATAATAGTAAAGGAAATAAAGCATTTCACCTCGCCCTGCCCTCGTGCCATACTTTTTTTATAAAACGAATATTGTTTAAGGTATTTGCGATTGAAAGTAACAATCATTTGAAGAAAAAATCGTAATTTTTTAGTAAATAACTCAAAAATTATGTATTTTATCAAAAAAACTGTAAAAATTGGAGCTTTTGAAAAAGACAATAATTTTTTTGTTAAACTTTGTTTACAGCCAATAGGAACCAAGATACTTTTTTCGTCAAATGCAAAGTTTGATGGACCTAAAGTCAAATAACAGGAAAATGCTGTATTTTTTAAAGAAAAACTCATTATTAAATTAAAAGGAGAGTTCTTACTATGTACTTTTAAAATTATTTTTATGTTTTCCTTGAAAATATAGGGTTTTCTCGTGATAATACTTTAAATCAATCAAAATTTGCATTTGACGAAAAAAGCTAATCATTCTCATGCCGTATCTCGGTTTGTATTGTTGGTATTAATAACAAAATAATTTTGTTTGTCTATTTAAAAGCTACAATTTTTTTTTTTAATAAAAGAGTATTTTTCGAATTTTTGCCAAAAAACCCATTAGAAGCGTCGATTTTCCTGGTGAGAAATTATTTAATTCAATCGCAACTAGTTTAAGAAATATTGGTTTTACGAAAAAATGTAAAGAACAGAATGACTTTTTCTGTGGTTAGGAAGTAATAAAAAAATTTCACACCCTTGGCGCCCTCTGATTCAACATGGATTTAGATTCTTTGGCTGTTGCCCATTTTTTGTTATAATTTTTAGTCAATTCATGCAGAGCCAACGAATTGCACTATAACACTTACATATAAGGAGTTTCAAACATAAATAAGCCACATTTAGATGCAGTGGCAAGAAGCATTTTTGGATTTTTAGGACCTCGCGCAGTAGACGAGGGTGGACGAACATGCGCGCTGGGAGAATACAACACCGGCACTTCGTGCCCTCCGTCCGCGTTCTAATATTTATATATTTTTAATATATTATTCTTGGGTTAAAAAACTTTTTAAAATTAAATAATAACACCGGAAGTAAAAATTGTTAAATACTCTTAAAGTTGTGTTTTATCAAAAACTGCATTTTGATTTTAGGCTTCTCATATATTAAATAAAAAATAAAAAAAGGCAATATGCAATATTCAGAGACAAAGAAGAACATTTATAAAAAAGGAAAAATAATAAGATTTACATGTTGTATCCATATTTGCATACAGTAATGTGGTTATTTTAAATTTTTGTATGTAATCATGAAAAGAGAAACAAGAAAATTGAATTTGTACATTTTTGTAATATCCCAGTTTCGTTTACAAAGAAATCTCATACTTTCCAACAGAAACTGAAGTTGTTTTACAAGAGAAATTGTTTTGAAACATTAAATTTTGGAAAGTATAGTCAAACGTAGTTCCAAGAGAAAAATGAATTTCAATAGATTATGCTTAGAGTTATACGTACATGAAAACCAACTTTATAATTTTATTTTGTTCTTTATTTTGTTTAAAATTGTTTAAACTTAAATTGTGTAGTTTTACTACTAAAGTGTTAAAAGCAACTATTGTTTAATCATTAAAAAAGTAAATCATATACATCTTTTTTCTCACAAAAAAACTTTAATATATCTAATTTTTCTATCTTATACCGGATGTCATATATTATTTTTTTAAGATATTAATAACACATTTATATACTTATTAACGGTTAAAAGTAAAAAAAAAAAAATAATATTTTGGTTTTAGTTATTTTTGAATAATTTTGTTAGAGTAACAAATAATATAATAAAATGTAAGTAGTTAGCTCTCATTATAATTGTAGGTTTACATCTGACATTTATTGCATGATAATTTATGTCAGACAGAAATTTTGGCTAATGTAAACAGTCAAAAATTTATTCTATTCTATTTTTTGGTTTTTGGCTTTCACATGTCATGTATTTAGCCATCGTCAAGTGGTTGTGGTCAAAAATGTATGTCCAATAGAAATTTTTTATTGTTTACATTAGCCAGAATTTCTGACTGACATAAATATCATGCAATAAATGTCAGATGTAAACCTACTATAAGAACTACAAATAGGTATGTTAGCAACTTAGTTTATTCTAGACACATATTTACTTACTAGACATAAAAACCGCTATACGCTTATGGCTGGTTTTAAGATTAGGTAAGTAAATAGGTATGTATCTTAAATAAACTAAATAGCCGACCCCCGCATAGACCTTTTCATAATATGACGAGCGCAAGCGCAGTCGCCATATTGAAATGGCGGTAATTCAAAACTTTCATACGGTTTTCATCAACAATAGGTTTGCAAGGAATATTACCTCTACAAACAAATACATTCTTGGAAAAATCATCGATTGTACTACACTTACTTATCATTTAGTTAAAGCTTATAATTGTGAACATTTAAAAAGTGGCTTAAACGTCATGGGCGACCACAAAATCAAAAAAAGTGAGCTGACTAAGAGATTGGGCGACACAATTTGTATCATAGCTACAAACTTATAAATGAACATAATATTTACAGTTTTATTCTGAATAATATTGCTAATTTAATTGTATTATTTGTAAAATATAATTTAAGTATTACTTTTTGGAGTAACTTTTTTAATTTATTTACCCATAATTCACATTTCGTACATTTTGCACATGTGACATGATTTAATATTTGATTTTATTTTAATTATTATTATTTTTTTTTGAGGAAAGCAGGCACTTTAGTACAGTCAATTACAAAAATACAAAAACAGTACGAAAGACATGGCCGATTCTAACGCCTGCACACAAAAATTGTAATGAAAAGGCCTTTCAGTAGTTTTTACAATGGGTACATTCAGAGTACTCGGCCGCTTAGCCGCAGATTAAGCGGCGTGTCAAAATTGTCAAATTAAACCAATATGATGGCTTTATTTTGACAGTTTTGACACTCCGTTTACCCAGCGGTAGAGCGGCTTAGTACTTCTGAATGGGCCCAATGAAAGGTAATTTATTACATGTTAATTACCACAATATTTGTAACTTTGACAGCGATAGAATTATTTAAAAATAGTCAGAACTAAAATATATCTTTTTTCTTTCCGATTGTTAATGAGTACCTATATCAACATGCTGTTGATATCTTAAAGCCAGCAATAATTGACACAAAGTGTAATATACATTTATAGTGTAGAATTTAATAGAGTCCAAATTTTTTAAAATATACAGGGTGTTGCATTTAAAAATCCTACTTGAAGAACCAACTGTTGGATCCATAGATGTGTTTTTGATTTATTATTGCTTTCTGAATAAACAAGAATTCGTGGTCAGAATTGAGCTATAAGGTCAACATTTTTTCTAGCCAAAAACAAAAAAATATTGCAATTTTGATGGTTACTGTCAATCATTTTTTAAAGAATAAAGGCTAATGGAGCTAAACTGTCCAAGAATTCGTGTTCAGTAAAAATACAACAAAACCTATATATCACATCTTTGGGTTTGGTAGTTTTTTTTATAAAGTGATGTAGTTTTGATAATTTTTCTTTTGTTGTTTTCTTCTTTTCCGTTTATATTTTTAAGTTTTCGGGTAGGTTTTGACAACTATAATTTTTCTTCGTATTTTTAAATATTTTTTAACAATATTTCCTTATGTTAAATAAACTACCGATCAGGACATGGTATATATGTTTTTTAATGTACTTTTACGACCTGAACACAAATTCGTGGTAGTTTTGCGCCAGCATCCACCAGTCTTTAGTAAATTGCAGAAAATAAGTGAAAATCATGTATCTCTTCCGGGATTTCATAGGGTTCTCGAGACAGTAGCATAGCTAGGGCAGCAGGGGTCCTGGGGCAAAAACTAGCAAGAAAATAAAATACATCGACTGATTAACTAATGCTTTAAACATACATGTTGTTACAGATGCTATTATCAAATTATTTTTTAAATATCCTTAATATCTTTTATCCAATTTTTTTAATTTGGAAATATTTGGTTATGGCATTAAGAGGGTATTTTATCACTAACTTAATTACATTTAAAGAAAGTCCAATGGCGTCTTGAGCGGCAACTGAAGTTAAAAAAAATCGTATCCCTGTCTGTGTAAATGTGTCAAAACTTTTTGTGCCTGCTTTATATTAAGCAAAAAAAAAATATGGATTTTTTGTCTCTTACTCTATTTTCGTATCTTGTTAAGTTTAAGAACAAAAATAAAGTCCACTTAATTGCATATTTTTAGACCCCAAAAGAAGCATTGGAATTTTTTTCTTTTAAAAATATTTTGTTTTACCTCTTCTTTATATTTTTTGATTTAAAATCTGACCATATTTTTTCAACAACGTTCTTAAACAACCTGTATATTAAAGATAATGCTTAAATTAAATAATTTATTGGCAATGCTGCAACAAATTTATTATTTTAAAAAATTTACCTAGAACCCCATATTGTTCTTTTTTTTTGCGGCACAAGCTTTCGGCGGCCCTAAATATTTTTAATTTTTAAGTAATTTTTATATCTTGTACAGGGGCTAAGAAATATGGTATATAAATAGAGTTGGGACACCCTGCATAGAAAAGTATGCATGATGTTCCATTTAAAGTAAGTAAGTTACCCCATGTCAAGAAATCGGCCATTTAGTTTTGGGCTACAACAAATTATAATAAAAATTTCTAAAAAAAATAATGTTTGCCAAAACCGCATATTGATACTTTAAAGCTTCCGGCAAACAGCAAGCGCGACGAAACGTGTCATCCGCGCATCAATGTTATATGAAAACTCGTGCGAGGCACGCCAGGCGGGTCAGCGTCGTGACGCGCTTGTTTGACTACTGGTAATGATTAAAGCTAAATTTATAGATTGACGTTTTCGTCACCGATCGCCGTTTGACGTTTCGGGTTCTGATATGGTATATGGAAACGGCAAACAGAAAATATAAATTGATAAATGGAACCGTATTGTTTCATCTTCTAACTGAAAACGTCAAACATCAAACGGAAAAAGAAACATCAATTTATAAATCCAGCTTCAATGTACTACAACGTATTTCAATACGTCAATGCCGCGCTGCTGTCCCGTCGCGCTCGCTGTTTGCCAAAAACTTTATTTGTTCCAAAGTTATTCGCGAAATTACTTAATTTCTAAGATATGGGGCATTAAAGTTTTTTGTAAAAAGGTCGGTATTTTTTAAATATCTTAAAACTCCTTTAACCGATTTAGATGAAATTTGGTACACGTATTTAATGTAATAAGGCGCTTGTAAAGCTTTACCTAGATAAAGATTATTGGGTACAGTTGCGTCTCAGTGAGCAATACAGCCACTATTATAAAGAAAAAAAGTACGCCACCAGATTAAGCAATAAAAGGTGCATCTTTCGTATTTTCTTCGTATCTCGCTTCGTTTTTGAGGAAGAAGCCACTTTTAATCATTGTTTAAATTAGTCATTAAAAGCATAAAATAAAATTTAAAATTACAAAATAAACCAACTTGACTTTAGTAAATAACGGAAATGACGATTTCCGACAAAATACAGGACTGCTTATTTATTTTTAAGCAGATAATTGTATAATTTTTATTTTAACTTTTAATATTATGTTGTCTATGGAACTTTTAATTGTCCAATAAAAAAAAATTCCTTAATAATATTGGATGTGTTGCCCACTGAGACGCCACTGGAACCAATAGTCTTAATATAGGCAAAGCTTTACAAGCGCCTTATTACATTTACCAAATGTAATAATAGTTATTTTTGTACCAAGGGCGTAAAATAGCACCTTTATGACCGCGGCTGAAAGCTGTGGGCGTAAAAGTGCTTTACGCCAGAGGTGCAAATAATATTTTTGTACGACTGAAATTAATATACAAGCATTCTCTGTAGTTGGAAGAAAATTTCTCAGCTTTTAATGTTTCAAATTGTAACCAGTATACTTTTAACATATGTTTAATTAAATAAATTGTTGCTTTACCAAAAAAAAAATGGAGCAATATTTAATTTTATTATTGTTTTATAAATTTATATTTATTTTGAAACTTTTTTTTCCTAGGACGTAAAAGTGTTATTTTACTCCCTTAATTATAAATGCTGGCGTTTTTGATACTTTTTGCCCTAGTGCGTAATAGTGCAATTTTACGCCCTTAAATGGGGGCGTAAAATTGTATTTTACGCCTGGTCGTACAAAATTTTTATTTAAATCAGTTAATGAGTTTATAATAAATTTAAAAAATACCATTTTTTTAAACTGTGCCACTCTGTATATCAGAAATAAAACAGGTCATATGTTTATAAAATCTTTTTTTTATATATATAAAATGACATAGGAAATCACTCCCTTTACTCCCGTGTCGTAGTTAGGAAACACCCTGTATAACCTTAAAATTGTTAAAGTTTAAGACATAACATAATCAATTTTGCTTACGATCTTAAGTTAACGTTGGATATTACAGGCTAATCCACTTAGGTCCATGATTTAAGTGCCAATTAAAATATGTTGATGTAGTTAAAACTCTAGTACTAATAAACCGCAAAGGAAAATGTATTTTAATCAGAAAGCATAGCTGGGGGTATCAAAAATTTTCTAGTAAATACCTTTAATTTAAAAGTAAAGATCTTCGGGTTCCTATCGGGTGTTATTGTTGTATGCAGACTGAAGACTTACCCACATGTAAGCTTTCCCTCTATATCAAATTAATTTAATTTCTATTAATGTTTATTTTAACATCATTTTTGCTTTAGCATGACATTATATTAAAGCAATTTTTTATTTTTTTAAAAACTTACCTGACACAGAACTTAATCCTTAAACGACCCTTAACATTGGATCGCCCATGACCCCACAAATAAAACTATAGACATATTTCTGCAACAGTTATCTTATAGTCGTGCTGCTACACCTACTTTTGTAGCTTGGCTGTTACTATTTCCACAGAAAATAACGTATGCAGTAGAAGTTTATTATAGGTGTTTGGGGTCGCCCACGACCCAAGTTGTTATTGGCTGAATAAAAAGTAAATGTCTACCAAATAAAATATTTAAGTTAAAAGGAGCCTAAAGAGATTAAAAGACGACACGAAAAAAGTATGAAGGATAATGACAATAGTAATCATGACTAAAGTGATAATGGAAATAAATATAAAGATCAAGAAAAGCAGGAAGTGGTCGAAGCAAATGAAATGATGTATATACCATCTGAAAATAAATCGTCACGATAAATTCTATTTAGCATCGGCGTAACTAGAGCGGGCCGGGGCTTCCCCAAGTGACGCCAACACCCCTTTTTATATTTTAAATAACAAAAAGAAACCCAAAGTTTTAAGATATAAACTATGGTTTTTAAATTTAAAAAATCTAGTCCTGGAAATAGACAGGCCAGTATTAAAACAATCATCTACTGCAATCTAATAAACTATTTTATAGCTCAGAGTTTGTTCTATTAGTTTCATAAAAAGTTAGCTAAGTTTCCGGTCACAATCTTATTTTTTTGGTCCTTACTTAAAATATCAATTAAAAAACTATACTTTAATTTTTTATCTTTACACATTTAAATATAATATTAGTTTTGCCTTAAAGGTAAAACCTTAGTATTTGGTTATTTATATTATTTTTAATATATTTTTAAAAAGTTTTTTTTTATTTTCTTTTAATAAAACCCACAACCATTGCTAACAATAATCAATTTGGGCCATTTCATTTTTAAGCGACTTAAAAAAAGGAGGAGATATATGCTACAAACCTATGTTTTTTTTTAATGTACTATGTACGGATTACTTCGACAATTGTGGACCCATTTCAAATTTTTTTTTTTTTTGTTTAAAGAGTGTTCTTTCGCGGTAGTCTCATAAAGAAAGGTACTATTAATCATTTTTTCTCTCTGGCGTATGTAGGTCGTGCGGCAAAGCTGCCTTTAGTAGTAAATGTATCGTCCAAAATTTTTTATTTGTAATGTGGTTGTCATTTAGCTGATTTTATTTTATTGTTTATTTGCGTGTATTTTTTTTTGTAAAGTATTTTCGTTTATACCTAAATTGTTTAGATCGAAAGCAAATACATTATTGTTTAGATGTATACTGTATTTATTCTTAATTTGAATTTTTTTGCTAGGTACAGAAAGCTGCCTTTAGTACTTTCCATATATTAATAAGTAGTCGTAAATAACTTTGTGTAAACTATTATTTAAACACCCCGTAAATGTTCTTTTTTATATTATTATACATATAAACCTTTCTTTTAAATCACTTTACCTATTAGAAAAAAACCGGATCAAAATTCGTTAGGTAATATTAAATTTTAAATGTTAACTATTTTTTTAAACATTCCGTATATGTTTTTTATATTATTATACATATAAACCTTTCCCTTGAATCAGTCTATTTATCAAAAAAAACTGCATTAAAATCCGTTGAGTTATATTGAATTTTAAATGTAAACTATTTTTTAAACACTCTTATTATACATTATACATATCTACTCTTCTCTTGAATCACTCTGTCTACTTAAAAAAACGCTTTAAAATCCGTTGACGTCAATATCGAAATTTAAATGTAAACTATGTTTTTAAACACTCTTATATGTTTTTTTTTACATTATTATCCATATAAATCTTCCTCTTAAATTCGTCTACCAAATAAAAAAACCGCATTACAATCCGTTGAGTAATATCGAGTTTTAAATGTAAAATATTTTTTTAAACATTCTATATGTT